>APFE030152383.1:0-53847 GCA_000404065.3 Pinus taeda
TTTGCCTTTCGATCCAACTTCTTCCATTCTTCATCGGACACTCTCGTTGGTTTAGTACCCGGATCTACCGCGATCCACTATTCTTTATCCACCAACAGATCCTCCATCTTGAGTTTCCATAACTCAAAACTCTGACCATTAAATTTCTCAATCTCTATCTTTCCACTACTCGCCGTCTTCTTTCACCACCAGAATATATCTCGCAGATCTCCCACTAAACAAGGTCTACCACAGGCCAGAGCGAAACCCTTAAGCAACAAAGGTGTCCCCTTGAAGCCAAAATAGCTCTGATACCAAATGTAGGTTTTAACCCCATACAAAAATTACCTGCATATGAATTTAGAACACAGAAAATAAACAATATGAGAGCATAACACATAAAACACATATACACAGATATTTTCCCCTGGATCCCAAAATCGAAACTACCAGCTTGACTTTTCATTATGTTCCTTTCAATTTTATAATACATATTTATACATGCTGAAGCATCCAATACCATGGACCAAAAACCATCGCATCCAAAAACATGTGCGAAAATCATGCACAAAACCATAGGTGGGTCTGCCCAACCTAACATAGGTTCCAAAACCATAAAGTGGGGTTACTTGCACCCCTCAAACCCCCTGTGACTCCCCTCGCTACGCAATCGGCGCAACAAGGTGGGGGGCTCTGCCCCCCTTCTAACCCCCCGATTAACTATGTGGGCTAGTCGTGGAAAGAATATGACACAACCCAACAAAAATGACACTATGTTGTTAAGGATGTGTTACTGGTACAAGAAGAACAAGAATCTCAAAGAAAACAACAAATTGATTAGAAATAAGATTAAAGGGCTACAAGGAAGGCTCCTAATGAGAAAACCTAGATGGTCAATTAGTGTAAAAACCAGAAAGACCTCAACCAACATGGATGTGTTAGTTCAAGCCTTAGAAATTGCACAATAACAAGGGTATTTCTTCAATTTTGACATTTTGGCGCATGAAGATATGCAACATCCTCAATGTGGGGGAATGTTGAAGTGTTGAACCCTCCTCCCTTTTGACAGCCTTTTTGCCACTACTTCTATATTTCTCCTAATAATTGTGTTATATTTCCAAGCTACCAGGTCATTTCGGTCATGCTCAGACACAATAAAAGGTATCATTTATCCATGGCTTATAGTTTGTAGTTTCCTTGTGAAAAATGATGAAAACAATCTTATATCTACATGAATGATTAAATTTTACAGCTAATTAGAAATTTTACAACTCATCCCATGGTTAGACAGGTTTCCCCGAGCTAGAAGGAGAACGAGAGATATGGATAGATACCAAATGTTGAGCATATGGATGACCACCTATTCCACCAACTTGGAAAATCACAGAGCATGAGAAATTGGTTGGTCAAACTAGAAGTCAATTCTAGCTCCAAAAATCTATCCTTGTGCAGAGTTTGAAGGCCATCAATGTCATCAACAAGTGAGTGTGGAATTGAACAAGAAAAAGTTAGATCCAAAGCAGAGGATGTGTCAAAACAAAATCTTCTCATGATTCGCTCTTATCATAGCAAATCATGAGAAGCATGCTTTCTATTGTCATTTGAACATCAAGATGTCATTTGAAATACTAGTTTCTCGACTCAAATGTCTTCGAAGTTGTTAGATTAGGATGTTATAAATTACTCTGCGAACAAAAACAATAATAAGTTTGGATATAACTTGTAATTGTTGCATGAATCTAGGACTTTGTCTTTAATATAATCATTTTGTCCGTTGTGTTGTGAATGCAGTCTTGAGTTAATTTGTTGATTTGAGTTTCAACCATGATCTAGCTCGACATGAGGGCCCCTTGAAGAGTTTGTTAGGTCGTATCATTTCCATTTCATTTCTTTTGTCAAGCATTAGTCTGATTCTGAATTAGTTTTGTTGCTTTATTTCACTATATCAAGTAATAGTTTCATAAATGGTTTATTTATCTATGTAGTTGGTTGAGCGCTCACAATAAAAATTAAAAACACAAAAATATTTCCTTAATTAGTTTATTTCCTTGCAATTTCTGCTTCATATTTAAAATAATGTTCAGATTGTCTCTAGTCATAAAAATCACACATTAGTAATCTACAAGATTTGTAGTCTAGATTTGAATCACCACTTTCAAGTTCATTTCAATTCTGTTAGATTTCTTCATTATGCTCCTAGAATAGAGTTAATTCCAAAACAATGTAGAATAATTTCATTTCCAGTCAAGAGTAGAATAGATTTACCTCAAGTCAATTAGCATAGACTTTTGATTTGGCCTCTTAAAATTAGGTTTCAATTCAATTCAGTAGCGTAATATTTTCATTTTGCAAGATAAAATAGATTTACAATTCTTGTTCTTAGATCAAGTTTTTAATTCATTGAATTTTGATTTAAACAAGTCTTATAGAAATAACATGTGCATATACTTGATGAGGGAAGGTCTTGAATATATTATATTTACAATTTACATTTGAATTTGATACACTACAATTTAATTTCTTGATAAAAAATAAACCTCCTAGCATATATTGTGCACATACACTTCATAAGTACATGAACCTTGGTTTGACAATTTAATGATGTAATTTAAATATCAATTAAATTACACAAAAAGGCGAATGTAGACCTCTACTACTTGGTGGTTGGGGGTGATGTACTCATTCTTGGCCTATATGTGGACAACTTGTTCTTAACAAGTTAACCGGGGCTCTTTGAGGAGTGAAAGATGGATATTGGAGCAGAGTTTCAGATGAAGGATTTGGGGCTCATGCACTATTTTCTAGGCTTGGAGGTGTGGTAGACATATGGAAATATTTTCCTTGGTCAAGGGAAATATTCCATAGAGATCTCGAGGATATTTGGGATGGAGGATTGTAGAGCCATGTATAATCCCATTATCATGAATTGGAGGAAGATAGATGCATCTAGAGAGAAGGATGTGGACCCACCTTGTAAAGACAGTTGATAGGCTCTCATGTATCTGGTCAACACTAGGCCAAACATATCATATGTAGTAAACTCTCTGATTCAGTTCGTGGTGGAGCCAAAGAGAGTGCATTGGATAGTAGAAAAACATGTGTTGAGGTATTTGTGTGGCACAATAGAGTATGGGATCAAGTATGCTCAAGGCGATGGTGTCATATTGGTGGGCTACATTGATGCAAACTGGGCAGGTAACATAGTAGACCAAAAAAACACTTCAGTGTGTTGCTTCAACATGGGATCAGGAGTTGTTTCTTGGTACAACAGGAAGCAGAAGTTCGTGGCACTGAGTTCAACGGAGGTAGAGTACATAGCAATGAGCATGGCTACATGCAATGACACTTGGGTTTAGAAGCTACTAGCAGCCTTGTTTGGTCAGAGGATAAACATGACCATGATATACTACTACGATTAAAGTTGCATTAAGTTGTCAAAGAATCTAGTGTTTCATGATAGGTCCAAGCATATAAACATCATTTATGAATTCACCAGGGATTGTGTGCGACACAGGATTGTCCAGCTACAACATATACCTACATATGAACACACAACAAATATTATGATGAAGGCTTTGGGGAAGGCGAGGTTTATCTTCTTCAGAGACAAGTTGGATGTTATGTAGAACATCGTCCTCACTAAGGGGGGTGTCAATTTGTGTAGCTAAGATAGGTGTTCTAGTCTCATATTGTGTTTATGAGGCTAAGGAACACACTTTCTTCTATACCCAAAAAAGGTTTCGTGAGAAAAAGACTTGATTGGATTTAATTAAGTAGTTAATTAGTTTTCCTAAGTCTAATTTAGGGAAACGAGCTTAATTATTCAGTATTAATTAGGGTAAATCAATTTTATTCTAGAGACTTCCAAAAAAGTCACTTAATGGAATCAATATGATCTTATCCATTGATTTTGATTAGATCATGGTCATTGATTTGTCAATGAGAGATTATAAGAGGAAATCAAAGGGCATTTGGAGAAAACATCTAGGCACAGAGTTGTGGTGATAGCAAGGGTGCAGAGGCAGAGCAAGGACATCAGTAGAAGGGGTTTTGTTAAGAAATGTAATTAGTATCAGTCTTCATAATTATATTTAATTCATGACGTAATAATAAGAAAAATTATTGTAAAATAAAAATTATTTAAAAGCATGGGTTTCATGCGCTATTTTTTTGTTTCTAGGTCAAAGCACCCATTTAGTGCTTCTAGGTTTTGTGTCATGAGTCTTAGTCCTTGTATTCATGTAATAGACCCTTCTTGGGATTTTTATATCAAGAAATAAATTTGTAATTAAATCAAAATTTTCATTTATGCCTCCTCCACCAAGTTGGCCCCAAGAGAAGACAAGTTAGCCTCATTGAAGGGATTTGACCACGTTTAAGAGACTATAAATAGATGTGCATTTGACCTATTTGAGCATATATCAAAGCAAGAAGTTTGATCTGCAATTTGAAATGAAGAAGAAGGTGCGAAGAGGCTAGAAAAGAAGAAGAATCTCAAGCGAAGGAGGAAGGATCATTTGTCAAGCAAAAGGAAGTTGAAATACTCTCAATTTAGTCACACATGCAAGTTTTTGGGTTGCAAAAAGGAGCCAAAATTGCAGGTCTGAAGTAGAGGTCGAGATCTTGCTGCAGTAGGGCCAAAATTCTTAGTTGTTGCAATATTGAAGAAGTTGATTCGAAGGACTATCTTTATAGGTTGACTTGGTGGATTGGAGAAAGTCTTTGCCTTGGTCAAAAGGTCTTGGTTATCTCATTTGATTTGGTTCTAAAAGAAGAGAAGATAATCTTAGGGTTTTCCCCTAGATGAGGGGTTTTTTCCTAGCTAAGAGCCTACATACTGTGTCACTTGTTGTTTTTTATATTCATCCATTTGGTTTTGATAGCTACTTGATGACAAGAAGATAAAAGAATACATAAGGGAAGCTAATGTGAACTCAAATATATCACAAGTAATTATCTAGATAAGAAAATATTTCTGCCTTTTGATTTTCTAACATAGTTCCAAAACTAAGGTGAAGAAGAAGAAAAATAAAGTTAGCTTGAAGTTCAATTGCTCTCATAAGGATTCTAGTAGGGTCATAAGAAGAAGAGGATTCTTATTACTTGAATTTTGAAGATATATTGAAGGACTTCATCTACTAGGAGGAAGGAATTCATGAGCTACCTGGAAAGAGAAAACTATATCAAGTAAGGGTGACATTGACAAATATATCTATGGCATCACCAATGAAATCTGAAAACAAACTTCAAGGAGCCTCTAACTTTAGAGCATGGAAAACAAGGATGGACCTCATCCTTGCAAAGAATAAGGTATTGGATTTAACACAAGGAAAAGTCAAGGAACCTATTGATTATAATGTAAAGGAAAAGTATAGAGAAACTGACATCATTTCCATGAACCTAATTGTCGATGGAGTTAAAGACAACTTGATCTCCTACATATCCACACTAAATTCTTCAATAAAAATATATGATGCTCTCTCAAATTTATTTACAATCAAGAATATTGGACAAGTGGCAAGCCTAAATAATGAACTTCTAACAATCAAAATGACAAAATATGATACAATATCTTCCTATTTTGTTAGAATTTCCCGTCTAAGAGATGAAATACAAGCAATTGATGAAATAATCCATAAAAAGGAACTTGTAATTATTGCCCTTCTAGGACTACCAATGTCTTGGAATGCCTTTGTCGCTGGAATTATAGTTGGAATAATTCTCCATATTTCGAGCAAAATTGTGTATGCATGTATACAAGAAGAAGCCTATCTTTCCTTGATAGGAGGTAAGAAAGAAGATGAAGAGAACACCTTTAATGACTATTATGCTCATTTCAAGAAGAAAGGAGGAAATAAGAAGTTTAAAGGGTCCAAGAAAAATCATGGGAATATTGACCTCTCTAAAATAGAATGTTGTCATTGTCACAATATGGGACATTATAAGAATCAATGCCTCGATAATCCTAAGAATAATAAGAGAGAATGGGACCAAGATATTAGTGCCACCGATGATAATCCTCCAAAGAAATCTAAAAATGTGGACTCTAAAGTAAAATAATTATTCTATTAAGTCTCATATATCCTTTACTTATAGGTTATTGTTTTAGTTCTTGTATAATCTATATTTCTTTTTTATTTCTAGGGTTTATAGATTTAATACGTTTTGTTAGAAAGTTCTTGAGTTGTTTTGATGAGTTAAAGGAATCCCTCACAAGACTAGATTGATGCAAGATCAAGAGGGAGCTTCCCACCATTTTACAAAAATATAAGTATCATAATCTTTATTTCCTTTTTCATTATTGATCTCCTATATATATCTAACTTATTTTCTTCTTTTTTTCTTATTTATAATTCTTTCTCTTGTGTTTTTCCTTGTAAAAAATTGCAGGTATACTCTAAATAATGATGGTTATATTTAGAGGCAGGCTTCAAAAGAATAAAGAAATTTGCTGCAAAGGAATCCCTTCAATAGGAAACCCTAAAATGTTTGTAAAAGAATCAACTCAAGGTATGTGTAAGATTACAAATATTATAGTAGAAGGTTCGATCATTTTATCTTTAAATGCTCTATATGACTAACTCTCTCATGTTTAGGGTTTTAAAATCATAGAGATTCTTATTTTTTAGGGTAATTAATATTTAGATTATATCAACCCTTATCATCTATCTTTTGTTCACTTTGGTAAAACCCTAATATTTAGGGTTCACTATAAAAACCCTAGATTTTTTAGGGTTTGATGAATTAGGGTTTATGACAAAACCCTTATAATAGTTAATGTAAGATCCTAGGAATGAGACCCTAGATATATATGCTTCTATATGATTAAAAACATAGCTTGGTCAAGTTATTAAAATTTTGATAATTGCATCTAGGGTGATCCGGATTTAAACAGGAACGTAATAAAATACAGAGATAACCATATACACAAAGATGCAGCGGAAATAATACTTCATTTCATTAATGGAAAATACCGAAATATGCTTACAACCAGAAATGGAAATAAACCAGCTAGGGCGATGGTAGCCTATCTCTGAGAAGAGATGTGGCGGCTACATGCCTCTGAATTGTTTCGAACTGTGTTACAATGAGGCTCGAAGACCTATTTATTGTTGAGAAACAATGAAAACCCCTTAACATTCCAAAACCTAACCCTAGGAGATAAAATGCCAAACTGTGGGCCCCGTTTGGGGGTAAGTTGGTACATCAACTTCCCGGGGTCGTAACTTTAGCATATGATCTCCGTTTGACGCGTACAATATAGCTCATTAGAAAGATCTATCCGAGCACTATCATTGTTGGAACGGGCAACATTGGTCCATACCCATGTTGCCCCCGGATTCCCCAAAAAACGTCGTTTAGGGCCTCAAAATGGCTCCGGAAGTTCAGGACCCGAAAAACTGCTAAAAATAGTAAGTTGTGCTACAATTAAGGAAACTGAAAATGCTGAGAGAGACAGTTGCGGGGGTCCAAATGGGATAGGTGGGTGGCCACCAACATCCACTTGGATCAAAAATCTGTTGCGTTGATCTTTCTATATAGACTCGTAAGATCAGCCTCATCAAATGGAAGACATCCTGCCTTTAACACATAAAGTATTACTCTACGCGATATGACTGAAAGGAAGTTGATGTTGTCTCTCGCGGACTTGCCATTAAACCTACTTTTGAATCAACGATATTTATCTTCAACTCCCCAGCATGAATGGCATGGCCTTTGGAATTGACAAGGACAGAGACTGGGAATAGTTCCCTGACAAATCCAGGCCCCAATGCACTTAACACAACATCAACCAAAGTTAACGGGTCCTCTACTTGGATAACCGTCCAAATAAAGCAAGACTGGCATCCCTCATTGGCAGTGTTTCCAGTCTATCTTTAAACTTCCAGAGTGGCAGGTCCTCCCTAGATGATGGACTTTCGGCTCTGCAACAGATGGTTGAGTGTTGTCCTTTTCGTGCAATACTAATACGCATTCCAATATATCACTAAGACCTGCATTGCCGTTATATGATAAGCTCTTCCATTTGTTTGGTTCCAGCACCAGATCTTGAATTGTTTCAATCCTGAGACTTCTAGTTTCGGGAAATTATAAGGCAACTGATTGAATTGAGTTTCCAGCTCATTAATTTCCATGGGTAGTGGTAAATGAGCTAGTAATGACAAACTGAAGGATGTCATTACTCCATGTTTCGCAACTTTGTCGTGAAACGAAACATAAACCAAAAGAACTGCTCTGAAAGGATTGACATGATCAATTTCTATAAATATCAGCCCAGACTGGTATATCAGATGTTGTTCCTTGCAAAATTCCAATCACTTCTTTGTATATCTTAGCTCTTTGGAAGTACAAAAATGGACCAGCTGGTGCATCTTCATTTTGAAAGGCGATAGCTTCCAACTCTAAATATGATAATATTGGCAAGGCTGCCGTCTCAGGAGAATACTCTATTTATTCTTTCAGCAAAGACATTGCACACTCTTTCAGGTAGCCTAAACATACCCAGAGTAAAGTTACCCAGGCTTCTTGCCTGTACAATCCCTCCACATTATCACAGAGCCTCTTTGCATTTACATACTCACTAGTAGCAAAATATTCTTAACCCATCGCACTACTGATACAATAAACCATTCTACCTGATTTAGCCAGTTTATATTGCTCATAACCTTTCATAAGTAGATCAATCATGCCATGAGAATGTTGAAATATTTTTTTCCTCTGCAATGAAATGACCCAAATACTCTGCTTGACAAGGACTTCTCATGCTGCCCTCCTCAAGTAATTGTGGATATTGCCCCACATAAAGAGGTACACCTAGTCCCTCAGATGAACTTCGAAATATGTCCACTGCTTCATTTTCAAAAGTTTTGAAATATGTCCACCGCTTCATTTTCAGAAGCTCCAGACAGTTCTAAAGCAAACTTGAAGCTGTTTCTCCTCTTTCTTGTGCTCCTAACTGTTAGTAGTATGCCGGTTGTTGTTCCAACTCAGTGACAACTGTTCCAGGCATCCCTGATGTAGGAGGTTAAAGTACGGAAGTTCTGAGAGAACTTGCTTGAAGTAACTCTGCAAATACAATATATTGTCAACTGAACCATTCCCAGTGAAGAAATGCAGTCTTGTGTAGCCCTACCAATTGCATGTACCACACCATATGCTGCCTAAACCATTTTATTGCTTCTACTCCCTTTCCACCATGCATCAATGATGTTGAAACGTTGTAGTTGTTCTACAACAACTTTGATCCCAACTGAACGTTGGATTGGCAGAAACTCAGCTAGAATATTAATTATCTGGACATCACAACCAGCAGTTCAAACGTTCATAATCTAGTTGGGATAAGAGGAATCACATGAATGATGATACTATTATGGAGATGGAAAAGGCTTATAGAAATCACTGATCTATATAAAAGACAATAATAGAAAATATCTCATTTCCCTATTTTCATGGCTGAGCTACATTCATGAAATATATCCATCCACATGGAAATGAAAGGAGTAGACTAGACCTTTGCCACAAGGAAACCACTAAAGATAAAACTTGTGTAAATCAACATTCACCACATAGTTGTCAATGATATACATATATAACCATAATGAGGGATGGTGTATAAATATTAAAAAGGTAAACACCCTAAGGTCCTTGTGTGACAAAGCATCAAGATATGACCTCCAATGCATAAGTACCCTCAGGAGTCGAGAAATACTCGAGGTCCTTATGAGGCAGAACATCACTCACAGGAAGAGGGAGAAAAGAGATTTAAGTGAAAATTTGTGATATACTAACAGAACGAAGCCCAAGGATGAATAGCAGACTATGACCTCAAGGATATTACAAACCACTGCATATGGCAGTCCAGGAAACCACATCTCTCTTACACATTTTGTCAATCTTGGTGAGCATTCTGAATATCCCCACATTTTCCATACATGTTAATGAGAGCATTTCCTACCAGAAGATCTGATTCAAACCCACATCTCACAACATCATCATGGATCGCTTTTCTTTGTTCCAAGGTCATGTCCAATCGTTCTGAAAACACCTTAAGGACGTTAACAAATATGGCCTTATCAGGCTGCACTTCTTCTGCCTGCATCTGGTGATAAAGGTTGAGGGCTTCCTTGCCCTGCCCATGTCTGGCATAAACCACAATCATAACACTAAACAAGAACGTATTTCATTTTGCCATTTCATGTCCAAACGTTCTGAAAACACCTTAAGGACGTTAACAAATATGGCCTTATCAGGCTGCACTCCTTCCGCCTGCATCTGGTGATAAAGGTTGAGGGCTTCCTTGCCCTGCCAATGTCTGGCATAAAACCCAATCATAGCACTAAACAAGAACGTATTTCATTTTGGCATTTTGTCAAACACATCGCGTGCATTATCTAAACTTTAACAAATTATATACATGCTCACTAGTTTGGTACCTAAGATGACGGAAAGGCTAACTCTGCTCTTTCGCATGTAGGTGTGGACTTGCTTACCTTCTTTGAGACCTTTCATGTCTGCGTAGATATTCAACCGTGAAGCATCGGTGTTGGCATCCGCTTTAAGACCTTTCCAGTCCAGAACCTGCAGGATGTCAATTGCCTCCTTCGCCCGACTTTCTCTAGACATTGTTGTCACGGCATCAGAAGCTTTGTGATTTGTTGTGGGTTTCTGTGAGGGGTATACTTCTTCCATGGGTTACCCCATGACTGGCGTTATTGATGGGAAATTCAAGAATGCTTATCTTATCACTTCAATAGTTGGTTCGGAGAAATTAAGAGGGGTTTTGTATGAGCTGCCAACAGGTTTTTCTGGAGAACAGTTTTTTGCAAACACCTAGTTGCATGAACAATTCTGATAATGGTGATACAACTTCCAGGATTCGTCCTCGTTGACGTCATAGGAGGACGGATGAAATGAAAAAGAGAGATCCTTACCTTCCTAATCCAGGTAGGAGTGGGGTTACAATTTTTTCCTTTGCTGAGCAAGATACAAATTGAAGGCATTGCATCCGGGAAAGGATAGGGAGATCAGCAAAATTATTGGAGACTTGTGGAATAAACTGACTGATGAAGTAAAAACTATTTACCAGCAGCTTGGATTGAAGAATAAGGAAAGTTACAATAGTGAAATGGAATAAAAAAAGTGCATTCCCAGGACAAAGGAATACTAGTGTCTAAAATGAAGGGCTCAAAAATCTTATCAAAATGCAGTTTCAAAACCGAGAAGTGCCACTTACAACAAATCAAGGTTCAAATCAAGCAGTGCGTAATATTTTTGACTTGTTAAAGAACGAGCCTCACTAGAATCTTTCTTTACCCCAACTTTTCATGAAATTTAGGGATGCAAATTCTTCTTTATTCATGACAATAGAGACTCTTCAAAACATCAAGGATTGTTGAAAAGGAGCTTTGGCAAATAGATTGCTCATCCATAACTACATTCTTAAGGCATTCCAAAAAAATTGCATATATGCTTTGTCTATGGCACGTGAACCCATGGTGTTGTAATCAAGGTCTGATAACACTTGTAACATCCCCCAGTTACTCCGTTGGGGCAATGCCATTCACAATACTACAGAGATTGTGATAGCACAACACACATAACATAACCTGAAAAACATAACAACATGCATAATAACCATAAATAATATAAACAAGTTTAAGCACTCATATGATAAAATTTGTCCACTGGTTGCAGACCTTGAACACACCACCCAACCATAGACCTAACTACTCCAGCTCTCTCAGTAGTCGGCCACCCCTGAGTTGGGGCCATGACTCTCTAACACCAACAACTACCTAGGCCATGTATATGTCCAGTACTCAATATGAATCAGACCAAGGTATCAAACCCTAGCAACCTCTAAAGAACAAACTTGCATCCCCCATCAGCCCTACACCCAAGTAGTGCACCCCCCTCTCTGCAGTCACAGTCCCTCGAGTTGTGCCATTACCTCCAGGGTGTCCAACTCGATCGGCCAGGGATGTCTCAAAGCCCTGTGGCTTCCAAGAGTTCCTACTACCCTCAGGGGTCTTCAAGTACCCTTTAGGCCCATAAAGAGACACATGTCTCTACACTTCTCCCTCTAGGGCTTCATCCTTTCCCTAAGGCAACCCAAGGAGAAATGCCCTTGTACCCCAGACCCACTAAGGGTCCTCAAGGTATAGCAGTTAGGGCTCCTCTATTTCTCCCCAAAACTAAGACCCATTAAAGGTCCTCAGGGTATAGTAGTTAGGGCTCCTCTGTCTCTCCCCAAAACCAAGTCCACGATCAATTTTTAGCAATCTCTAATGGAAAAGAAAGCTAAATGTGTCTTATTCCCCTCCCTTTATCTTTTATTTATAGTTCAAGATTAATATTTTAATAATATTCCTAAAAGTAAATTTAGGAACGTTATAACTTATAAGCTTATAACCATAATAATGATCTGGCTTAGGAACCATGTCTGGGTTTTGCCACTTCACCTTCTCCTTTTGTGGAGTCCGAGCTCCACATACTCTTTTCATCCCTTGGTTTGTAGTCGTGGTGTTATTTTATTAATCTATGTATATTTACATATTATGTCTAGTAGGCTCACTAGCCTTTTAACACACAAGCACTTTGGCTTGACCATACAGACACCTTGGCCTTAAAACACATTTGTGCACTAGCCCACCAACCCAAACAGGCATGCAAGTCTCAATAAAACTCGACTCACCAACCTAATTAACATGTATCACTTCATTACCCTTAAGTATTATATGTGCATATTCATTACAATTACAAGATTAATCAAAGGGTATTAGAATTTTGTTCTACATCTAGTTTTCCATTAGATTTTTTGTGTATGCTAAACTACGGGAAGATCTAAGTTTGAATATGTCTTCTCATCTCTTCTAAGCACTTCATATTGTATTTCAAGTCCAAGGGGGCAAGATCCCTACTTGCAATAAAGCAATTGTTGTCTAATTACAGTTTATCTATTTGTCGTATAAAACACTGATTTAGCTTTTAGACAATGTTAAACTTGTCACATAGGAATATTATTGTTAATTTCTTCCACAAAGACCTATTGAAATTTCATGTTGCAGGGATGATTCTATGTGGTTTTATAGCATTGGATTCTTGTGCAATTTAAGCTTTACAAACTCATTTGATTCTAACGTATGCAGTCCTTTAAAGTTCTTTGAATAACTCTACATTTTATTTTCTTATTTCCACCTTGCAATGTCATAGTTGATTCTAGATTCGTAATATTTTAAAAAGGAAGCCAAAATGCTTATTCAAATAAAACACTAATACATAAAACTTATTTATTTTCATATTCATTTCTTGCATGCTTAATGACTAAATCTATTGTATAAGAGCGTTGTTGGAATATATTGTTAATTTTTCTTAGGGTTATATTGTTCTTTGCTATGATAATTGCATTTCTTCATTAACACATTAAGTTCACTCCATAACATCATAACATTATTTAGATTTACATCATTATTCAGCAGCATATTCAACTATGTAGAAAGAACAATATCATCATCATCAATGCAGCGGAACATAAAGGAACAACAAAAGAAAATCATTCACACATAGAAAAATCAGGATTGGTCGGAGACCAAGGCAAAACCCACTATGGGGAAAACCCTTTCAAATTCTTCTTCTTATTAGATCGTCATCAAATGATTCAGCAAAAGAGAGTACAATGATCCATATCTTCATCTATGAAACTATTCAACAAAACAACTACAACATCCATGCAAGAAACCCAACAATGCTTATACTCAAAACGCTTATTTAGAAACCTGTAATGCACTGTCACTGTTTGTGGTCAACTACCGAACACTGCAGTCACAGAGCAAAACCTTCAGAAGACTGAGATTTCATCTTTTAGGTCTCGGTCGCACAGAGGAGGTATCATGCGAGTGACTATAGTTGCCCAGTCACACCCTTAAGCTTGGCATGTGAGCGACTATAGCTGCCTAGTCACACCCTTAAGCTTGGCATGCGAGCAACTAGGGTCTGCAACCGATATTCTGAAACCCTAACCCCCAATTGCATGGATGAAGAGTCATATGTGCAATTAGAAAACTCCAGTCGCATGGATGAGCTTATGTGCGAGCGACTGCGGTCCAATCCTTCGTGTGTGGTGCCTGTGACTGAGGCCCAAAACCCTAAATCAAATATGCGAGCTTCAAACCCTGCAATTTCACCTTAGAGTGAACCTGATCCTCTGCGGATGATTTGAAATGATCATATGTTAAACTAAAGTAGAATTGATTAATTCCAATAGTGAACTAAATGCTAACTTAAAGTGCTTTAACCGTGAGAATCAATTGAAAAGGGACGAATTGACGACATAATTAAAACATAAGCAAGAAGTAAACAGAAGCGAAAAGCAGCAAAAACACAGCGATACCAGACAACAAGATTGATTACGGAGTTCATCCCTGATGGACTGTCTTTGGGTCCGTTTTCAAGATGGGCGACTGCTTTATTAGGATTGAATCTGAGGAGGTCGATTACACAACAAATTAACCAGAGTGATTGTGCACACGGGCACTTCTGGTCACTATCACAAGAAAACTCTCTGAATTAGCTTTCCAACGCCTGTCACGGTTCCTAATTCTGAATCTGGATGCTCTTGTTACATTGAAAACAAAATAACCTATATCCTCCAGAATCTGCATACAAAACTCAAAACCACTCTCCCCTCACTTCAACGAGCCAAACTGTGTTTATAGCCCTGCAAATGTACTCTAACCTCCTTAGGCTGAGTTTCGGGATGAATGAGCTGAAATTAGGGTTTTCCATTATGTCATAAAGACACCTAGGGATTTGTTACAAGGTCTTAGCATTTAATTAGCACCAAAACTGCACTTAAAAACCCAAAAATGACTTTGGATAAGCGCTTATTCGCCAGCGGTTAGCAAATGGCGCGGAGGTGAGTGATAATCACGTGTGACCAGTCGCGGTCTAATCGCAGGCTTACACCCGGCGCTGGTTCCCGATGGTTACGGCTAATAGTGAGCAGCATGCCATGTGAATGTAGCTTCCTTCCGACGATTTCCACAACAACGCTTATTTGGCGGTTCTGATAACCTATTACATTTTTTCGCTTATTCACATGGATGCGGCTACAGTTATGGTTTGGAGCTGCACTGATACGGTGAAGGTTACCCTAATGGTTCCCTTCTGCCCAAGTGAACATAACTATAGTCCGACGCGATTAGGAAGCTGCTGTTAGGGACTTATGAAACACATTGTATTGTTTATTCATATGTTATGTGTAATGTTATGTATTTTCATGGCCCGAGAGGGTTTGTAACTTTAGGATTAATGCTTTTTAATGCATGTTCTTTGATCTAGGTTAATGGGTTTAGATGTATTAGATTTTAGGACTTAGGTTTATTTCTAGGACTAGTATTTAGGTTAATGTGTCACTTTGATTTTGATAAAAAAGCCCATGTACACCTTTTCGTCACAAAAGCGACATTTGTTAACATCACATGATGGCGAACACAATTCGACAACCAAACCCCGATGGAACTGACGACAAACACATGTTGACAACCAAGTACAAAACCATATCCTTTGAACACCATGAACCATATCACCCATTGACATTATCGACGGAACTGAAAATCAACACTGGACAACCTGAATCATAAACATCACTATCGAAGCTGAAGATATTGGATACTGAATGTTGACGACAAATATTGGCAAAGTTGATAAAGTTCAAGACATCATTGACCATGATCATTTGAAGATCAATTCGACTTTGAACTACTGAAGACTCCGCTCATTCTGGATTGACAAGATCATCTTGGATCAATCTTCTCCACTTGAAAGCTTTTGGACCACAAAAGTTTGACTAGACAGATAGCAGATGAGGGTAGAGCCCCCTCAATCTCCATCTTGCTCTGATGATGTACCAATACATTCGATCAACCACCTGAAAGTGATGACCCTGATGATGTTGATTATGGCACATTTTGAATCTATGAACTGTTCCATCCATTTGCAGTATGCACAACTTGCAAAGATGGTTAAATAACCTGTTATAAACATGGCAATTGACTTCTTTCCATGAAGTACCATGAATTAGTGATTCATAAACATCTTTGAAAACAATCTCTACAGGATGTTGTTCAATACTTTTGACATGTATTAACAATTTATTGTGGAATGACAGAAACATTCAAAGACATTCTTGACATCATACCAGCTACTTGACTTCAGATACTTTCCTGATTCATGAGTACTAAGTGAACTTACTGCAATAAACTCATCAAATTGTAAGGTGAAATCTGTTGCAACTTAGTTTGATTTTGAAAGTATTGAAGTGGTTGTTGATTTGTTTGAATCACTGTTTCCTCATTTATTAAATGATGTCTCCATTGATTGGCACTTTCTTTTAATGCATAAGTTTCCCTTTTATGTACTGGATAGTTTGACATTGCTTTAGAAAAGGATTTGATATGAAAACAAATAAGCTTCCTCTCCACTTGAAAAGAGGCTTCAAAATTTTTTGAAACATGAAATGGTGACACAGTACAATAGAAATGTAACACTAACTTTCCCCAATACTGACTTGCATCCCTGTAACTTATAACTCCCAAACTTGGATTGAATTGATTTATTCTGACATTAGGAAGAGGAGATTTAGGCATCAACTGTAACTCATGTTGTATTCCCTACTTATGAGTAAGATGTTTGGTTTCTTTAAATATAACTGAAAAAAGTTTCTACCTTTTCGATCAAACTATCTTTAAACTGGGACTCATAACTTGAACAAACATCATGTCGATTCTGATGTTGTTCCTTTACACACATGATTACAAATCTCTTATTTGAACTTATTAATCGCTTCATCTGATTATCAACAACTAAATTCAAGTGAGTTTTACTTTGATGTGCCCTGACAATAAATTCAACCCCATCTTTCTTAAGGTGATATTTATGCTCTCTCCTATAAAATATTGCATCACGATCATAAAGATAAGGACTTCTTAAGACAACTCCACATAAGTCTACTGGAACCACATCTAATTCCACTTCATCAATGTAATTAGCTGTAATGGAAAATCTTAATCGACATTGTTTTGTGACTTTTATCTGAGTTGATTTATTTAGCCATCTTAATGGGTAAGGTCTTGGATGTTTTTGTGTCTACAAACCCAAGTTCTTAACTAAATATTCAGATATTAAATTGGCCGGTGATCCATTGTCAAACATTGTATCTATTTTTGTGTGCTTAGAAGTTATCCTTATGTTAAATAGTTCAAATCTTTTATTCTCATTTGAAGGATTTATGTTTGATGAAGATGCAATAATATTCGAACTTGAACCAATGTTAGAAGTTTTACCTATTGAAACTATGGCAGTTATCCTCCTTTCATCACCTGAATCAGAGCCTAGATCTTGTTGGATTACTGCATTTGCTTTCTTTTCATCCTTCTCCTTAAGGAACTTCTTTGGCTTAAGTTCGGGATGAATATTCCAACACCTAGATTCATCATGATCGATTCTCTGGCAATGAGAACAAGTAGGTATTTCCTTCTGAGCCGTCACTGATATCTTTTCCTTTGAATTGTTCTTCCCCTTACTATCCTTGGAATCCTTGATTTCCAACTCTTTGTATGATTGTGGTGAAAACTTGAATGGTCTGCCACTTGATTCAATATGTATGGCTTGAACACACACTTCATCAAAATCATCAGGATTAAACAACAATAACGTAAACTGCAAATATGAATGTAAATTGCCAATGTATTTTAATAAAGTTTCACGTGTATCTAATGAAATACCAAGTGCCAATGCTTTCTTTCTGAACTCATGAGTAAACTCTTGAACACTCTGCCCTTTACCTTGTCTCAAGTGCTGCCAATCAATAACAACTTATTGCATGTATCCTAAAGGATAGAATTGTTTCCTAAGAGCTTTTAAAAACTTGGATCATGAAGAGATGACTTTACCTTTCCGCTTTACATCTATATGAGTTTTACTTTCTCACCAGATTAAAGTTGTTTCCCCCATTCTAAGTGTAGCTAACTAAATTTTTGTTTTATTGTCATAAATGCTCTGAATACGACAATACACTTCTAACTGCTTAATCCAGTTATCTAACTTTTCAAGATTCATTTCGCCATCATAAATAGGTAACTCAAATTTTACGTCAAGTTTCAAAAGATATGTTTTCTTAGGTTTCTTTCTTGTTTCAGAATTTGAACTGGAAGAAGAAGAAGATGATGATGATGATGGAGATGATGGAGGTGTAGGAGGTTTATCAACCTTACCTTTACCTTTTTCCTTCTTCGATGTCTTTGAAGAAGAAGCTACATCTCTTGCCTTCTTATCTTCGTATAGTTCTCCCAACATCTGTTGCATACTCAAGAATGCTTGCTGAAATTGTTACTCGCTCATCTTAGTTTCAGGATTTTCACCTGCATTAGATCCTGTCATGATCGACTTATGAGTGATTGTTCGCTTTCCAATTTTTAGATCAATCTCCACGAGGATTCCTTCTCCACATTGCGACTTTGACCTGGTTAACATTCACTGGCAAAATTCTACAAACGCAACCTTCTCCGACACCAAATTATATGATCTGAAATTATCATATGTTAAACTGAAGTAGAATTTATTAATGCCAACAGTGAACTGAATGTTAACTTAAAGTACTTTAACCGTGAGAATTGATTGAAAATGGATGAATTGACAACAAAATTAAAACATAAGAAAGATGTAAATAGAAGTGAAAAGCAACAAAAACATAGCGATACCAGATAGCAAGATTGATTACGGAGTTCGTCCCTGATGGACTACGTCTCCGGGTCCGCTTTCAAAATGGGTGATCGCTTTATTAGGATTGAATCCGAGGAGGTCGATTACATAACAAATTAACTAGAGTGATTGTGCATGCAAGCACTTTTGGTCACTGTCACAAGAAATCTCTCTGAATTAACTTTCCAACGCCTGTCACAGTTCCCAATTCTGACTCTGGATGCTCCTGTTACACTGAAAACAAAACAACCTATATCCTCCAGAATCTGCATACAAAACTCAAAACCACTCCCCCTTCACTTCAACGAGCCGAACTGTCTTTATAACCCTGCAAATGCACTCTAACCTGCTTAGGCTGAGTTTCGAGATGAATGTGCTGAAATTAGGGTTTGCCATTATGTCATAAAGACACCTAGGGATTTGTTACAAGGTTTTAGCATTTAATTAGCACCAAAACTGCAGTTGAAAATCCAAAAATGACTTTGGATAAGCGCTTATCTGCGAGTGGTTAGCAAACGACGCGAAGGTGTGTGATAGTCACATGTGACCAGTCGCAGTCTAACCGCAGCCTAACATCCAGTGCTAGTTCCCGACAGTTCCGGCTAACAGTTAGCAGCATGTCATGTGAACGTAGCTTCCTCTCGAGAGTTTCGGCAACAAAGCTTATTTGGTGGTTCCAATAACCTATTACAGTTTTCCCCCTGTTCACATGGACGCGACTATGGTTATGGTTTGGAGCTGCATTAATACGATGAAGGTTACCCTGACGGTTCCCTTCCACCCATGTGAACATAACTATATTTTGATGCGGTTAGGGCGCTGCCGTTAGGGACTTATGAAACACATTGTATTGTTTATTCATATGTTATGTATTTTCATGGCCCAAGAGGGTTTATAACTTTAGGATTAATGCTTTTTAATGCATGTTCTTTGATCTAGGTTAATGGGTTTAGATGTATTAGGTTTTAGGACTTAGGTTTATTTTTAGGACTAGTATTTAGGTTAATGCATCACTTTGATTTTGATACAAAAACCCATGTACATCTTTTCGTCACAAAGTGACATTTGTCAACATCACATGACGACAAACACAATTCGACAACCAAACCTCGACGGAACTGACGACAAACACATGTCGACAACCAGGTACAAAACCATATCCTTTGAACACCATGAACCATATCACCCATTGACATTATTGACGGAACTAAAAATCAACACCGGATAACCTGAACCATAAACATCACTGTCGAAGCTGAAGATATCAGATACTGAATGTTGACGACGAATATTGGCGAAGTTGATAAAGTTCAAGACCTCATCAACCATGATCATTTGAAGATCACTTCGATTTTGAACCACTAAAGACTCTGCTCATGCTGGACTAACAAGATCCTCCTGGATCAGCAGATGAGCCTCAGACCTATGTGAGCCAAAAACCAAGATAGAAGAGTGTCTCATGATCGTGTCCAAATGAGGTAGAGGTCACTTGTATTTATAGCCTTCAAAGGGTGTCCATTTTTCTTTAGGGCCGACCTTGACAAATGTTTCCATGTGGGATTTTCTTCATAAGTACACTTTCCCTTATCCAATTCAAGTGATCTTTAGGTCGATGTTGGTCCTCTCGAAAAGAGGAATTCAATGCAGTCATTATCTCCATCAAGTAAGTTGTCCAAAGTGGAATTTGACCGCAATTGCATATTTTTAACAGATATATTGGGGTTCGTTGTTTAGCACTCACCCATTGCATTCATCCAAGACCATAATAAGGATCTTCTAGATTATGAAAGAGGAGTACCACCTCTATAAAAAATGAAGAAGGAATCTTGATAATTCCCTAGGAGGTTGACTCTTGTCCTTGATAGAAAAAGTGATCAATAATGCTCTAGGCACAATCAAATAAGGATTGTCTAGAGATAGATCTCTATATAATCTTTCACTATAGTAGTACTCGCAAAATAATTCACAACATTCAATCATGTTATCTATCAAATAATTCAAAATAACAATAGACTTCATAGTCCCATGAACTAACATATTACACGATAAAAGGAGTTCATAAATCATTAAATGAAAACTATTATAAAACCACTTAATACCATCTTGTACTTCTTCCAAAGAACCATAAAGCTTATGTAGTTGAAGTCCTTTATTCAAGAGATGATCTATATTATTGATGTGCTCTCTACAAATATTAGTATAGCTAACCTAGATAAACTGATTAGATATTGCCTTTAATTGTTGTGCTAGTGAAAGGAGAGAATTATTATGTACTTGGAGGCTTCTTTTCATCAAATTATGACCATAGATGAATCACCCATGCCCAAAAAGTTTATCAATCCCTCTATCCATGTAACATACCTTGTCCCCAAAGTATCATTCAGGAGGTGTGGTATCTAAAAAAAATTCATCTTAGACAATTCTAAGGTCACTTATGAGCTCATTGAGGCTTTTTACTTGTCAAGAGATTTTCAATGAGTATACTCTTTCTCAATTTCAAGATCCAAGTAGAAAAGTTATGGCCCCATAAAGTTTCCTAAGGGTTTATCTCTCTTGCCATGTCATCATTTGTACATGGCACCACGTGTCAAATGACAAGGCATTATACAAACATCTCAACAGATGAATGAATGTGTAGTGTCCCCTATGGATTAATTGCCCACGAGAGGACGAAATAACCTATCCAACCCCATAGGCTATAATCATTGATAAAGCAGGAAAAATCCAATTATACAATGTTCAAAGCAACATTGGGTAAATTTTGGTGTAGCTAGGGCAAAAAGCCCAAATTAGGGGTTGCACTTGCAACCCCTCGCATTAGAGAGAACCCTGTGAGGAAATATATAAATAAACGAGAGATGGAATCGTTTTTTCATCATCAATTTGGATTGGAATATCTCTGGTTTTCTTGAGTTGAGGTTGTAAGGGTTTTAAGACTCCTCCTTGATTAGTTTCGGTGGAGGTGATCCTACCCTAGCTAATCCCTTGTCTAGTTTCGATGGAGTTGATCCCACCCTACCTAGACACCTTTTTCTTTGATATGGCAGAACAAATCAGCTTGAAGTACATCATACCTACCTTAGAGGCAGCTTTCTATGTTGTTCATATGGTCAATGACTTTCTCTCAACAACGAAGAATTGGGTTCATCAGAGGTTCAATTAAGGAGGATTGAGTCACAGTAGGGCCTCCTTGAGGCACCTAATCCAAACAACAAAGGTTGCAAACCACTAGGAGTCTTGTTTGAGTTGTACTAAAGAACTGAAGCCAGCAAAGGCTAGCAAGGGACCTTTCTGCATGTGTACAGGGCATCGTTTAAGGTCAGACGAACTTTGTTGAGGTCATCGAAGGCACTATAATAGACAGAAAGAGGACCTCTTCAGTCTTAGATTAATTTTGGAGGTTGCAGCGTTGAATTCAACCCTCCTAGGGTTGCGAGTAACCATGGTAGGACTATCACACCCTACTGCAGACACTTGCCTCATTTCAGCATCCATCGTGTAAATATATCTTGATAGCAAGCTGCAGGTACCATCAGAAAAGGCAATTAGTCTCCTATTCTCTAAGCTTGTGGATTATTCTAGGACAGTCGGGCCCCTGATGCAGTAAGTAGAATCAACATAATAGGTAGTGTAGTAGTATAGAAGCATTTAGATTGAATGTTATCGCATAGTTACAATTAAATGTTGGCTTGCTAAATTGTGATATTGCAAAGAAGTATTGTATTGGTAGAAGTTTGGACTGGCTATATTCACAGTTGTGGGCAGCTAGCCCTAACTTCTATAGTTTTTGTTGAAGAATCATAACTACTCTCAACAATATAGTTGTAGTAAATTTTGCATCATTGGTTGGGTATATTTTTCGTTTCATTGGGTAGTTAGCCCTAAGACCATGTGATTCCATTGAAGAATTGTAATGTCATTGCATTTTTATATTCATGCCTACATATTGTTATGTGTACTATTGTTAATAATTTTTTTAAGGAAACCCTGGCTGAACTAGAAATCCTAAGGCCAAAAATTTCCGTAGGACATTATAGAATGACCCCTCAATTCACATCAATGCATTTTGCTTTCTCTCTAGCATATCACATCTTCAAAAAATTCCTTTGGGGTGATGTATCGCACTTGCAACAACTTTCTTATCACGCATCAAAGTTTTGTCCTATATTGTATCACATGTCAAACATGTTTCCATTTGTGACATATTTATCTTAGAAATATTTTGTTTTGACAATATGTTGCACCATAAAATTTTATGGTGTGACATATAGCAAATTTATGGTGCAACATATCACACCAAAGAAAACTCTCTCTTATTTTATTTCCTTTGATTCCATGGGTTATTGTTGTGACTTCTCCAACTTGTAGTAGTTGTTGATCTTTGATAACTTCCGGTTAAGTAATGATTTGATTATCTCTAATTTGTAGTTGTTGTTGGTCTTTGATAACATCATGTTTAGTAATGATTTAGTGATGCTTTGTTCCACAAATATTGACGAGTATTCCATCTTCTTCCTTGATAATGTTGATATGGATCTTCTTTTCTTCCTTGATAATGTTGATATCGATCGTCTTGTCTTCCTTAAAATATTTCTTGGTAACAAGGATGTCAATATGATTTCACATTTGATAGCTTTCCTCCACTTTGTATATCCATTTCATCTGTCTTATTTTCACATATAATGGCCTCCTCTACCCTCTTTGCCTAGTTTTTTATTACTCTAACCTTGGAAATAATACCATCATATTTGACAAGCACGTCCTCTAGATGGATTTCAACTTTTTAAGGTATCTTTTGGAGACCTTCTTGAATCTTGTCTTCCTTCTCTTTTTAAAGTTGGAATGTGACCCCATCTATCAAATTTTGACGCCTTTCTTCAATTCTAGACTACATTTCTTATTTTGTCTCATCCATGTCTAGGGCTTCTTCAATCTTCTTGCAAATTTCCTCTTCAATTCTTTTGGTAGTCTCTTCATTTAGGATCATTGTTTCTTCTTGACTTTGATAATACTTATTTTCTCCTTTGAATCTCTTAACATTGTCTAGCATTTTTTTATCATGATATTGTAATCTATATATTTCTCCATCTTTCTTTTACAATTCTTCCCTTGAGACATTTTTTTTCCAATTCCTCCTGATACTCTTCCCCTATTTTAATTGTTCAATCTCATTAATGAGTGTTTAATTAAGGTTTTGTACATTACATAGCTCATCACCCTTCTTGAACTTGATCTCATCTTTAACTTGATCTAGTCATGTTGAATTTTATGCATATCCTTCATTTTTGTATCATTGATCCATTTATTCAAGAAGAGTTCTTTAAATACTTTCCATGTGATGTTTGACATATTATCATTTTCAATACTTGTCCACCAATCCAATGCTTCATGACGAAAATACTTTATTTCCCTTAAAGGATTCATGCCATTTTCATTTATCATCATTCTTAGCCATTCCTTGGGATCGATTTCATCCTTATCTTCATCCCCATTAAAATTAGGTAGTGTTATTGCAACTTCATTAAGCTCTTTTGAAACCCTGCTTTGGAATTTGTTCTTCTAGCTAACCTTCCTTCTGATGTATCTCTAATTTCAGCGCTCTTGAGATTCAAATTTTGATCTATAGTACTATGATATGTCCTCTTCTAAATCCCATAGGTTTGATCACAATTTGGCCTTCCAAGTGAAAGTTATGGTGATATTCTCAAAACTTGCTGATTTTTTGCCTCTTCCTTAGAGTGAACTTGTAAAGTGTGCCAAGTGTCCAAATTTTTAAACATGATTATGAAATTTTTACCTGAAGTACCTGAGCATGTCTCCTCAAAACCCTAAAAATTTCACAATCCAAAACTCTTCTATGAAAAATTTACAGCCAAGCTACCAAGATGACTTGTTCAAAACTATTTTCAAAACCATTCACCAACACTGCAGTACACAAGGTATATGTCAAAAATTATAGTGAGCTAGAATCTAAACTTTTTACCAAATGTACTTAGATGCATTCTATATCTGATCAAAATTTTACAATCTGAAACATCTCGGAAAAATTATCATAGAAAAATTACTAAAATAACTAGTTTGGAATAGATTTCAAGAACAATCACAAACCGTAACTTCCACAAAGTATATCTTTGAAAGTATAGCAAACCAAAAACTGAAATTTTAACCAGATGTTCCCCACAATCCCACTCAATATTCTTAACATTTCACTGTCTAAAACATCCTAAGAAAGACATTATAAAAAAAAATCCATGATGAACTATTTGAAGTAACAAAACCTTAGGTTTGTTTGCTCTGATACCAGATGTTATGATCTACATACATAAAAATATTAAGCACACACTATGTATAGCAATGTGAGTGTGGAGCACAACTCCAATACATTTAATAATAAGAGAAACTCATCCAAATAACCAAATACATTCATACATCCAAATCACATGTTCTCAATAATGACTATATAATCTCTATATATAAATATTCACACATTGCCCATGTCGCCCCTTCATCATTAGGACAAACATATTACATATACATTTACATATTACATGTACATTTAACTCCATATATGCGCTCCCTTGGAGTCATACCATATACATTGAAACCAATATATGCTCCCCGTCATAATAGAACTTATTTCATCATGGGACAAGGCTTGTCTCTTTCCTTATATCATTCTACTTGAAACTTTTAGATCGTGCCATAAGCCACACAAAAATTTTCTTCATGCAACATGCCACATTGCATGAAACTTCCTCTTAATGTGGTGATCATCCCCTTTCCCTTTCTCTTCCCATAGCTTTCATTTCTTTTCCTTCATCTTTCCTCCCTTATTCTCTCCTTATCTTCATCCTTACCTCTCTACCCCACAGTATCACATTGCATGAACTGTTCTCATCCTATCATGTGTTGCAGTAAGATTTTCTTTGTGTGATACATCACATCAAACCTAATTTTTCTTCTTCATGATGAGGTTTTCCTTCCTTTATTTTTCTTCATTTCCTCACTCTTTTCTCCTTTCCTCCTATTGGAAAATGGATAGTGGTAGCTATTAATATTATTTTCCTTTAACCTTGATATTTTCTTGTGAATCTTAATTATCTTCTTTAGTTAGATCTTTTCATCAAATAATTTCAAGAACAGTAATAGCAACAATAAAAGACACAGATATTAGGCTCTCAACCAGGGAAAAAACTCGTCCAAGGGGAAAACCCAGAAACTCT
Source organism: Pinus taeda (assembly GCA_000404065.3). Taxonomy (NCBI): domain Eukaryota; kingdom Viridiplantae; phylum Streptophyta; class Pinopsida; order Pinales; family Pinaceae; genus Pinus; species Pinus taeda. Next base: position 25,962 of record APFE030152383.1, read on the forward strand.
TATCTTTTTAGAATATGCTTCAAATGAGATACAAAGACCCAAACCCTAGACAAAGTCCTTCTCCTAGTACATGTTACCCACCACTTTTTGGGTGATATCCCCCAAGAGAAAATAATTCTCTGTGATGAACCTCGGCCAGCAGCTAGTAGCCCCTTGATGCCTCCTACTAGCTCGTTGTGTCATTTCTCTGCCATCTGAGCCAGCCGTGTGGTCCCTCACCCACCTATATTGATCTTATGTTTGAAGGTGGGCCTCTCGAATCTAAAGGTACGTCTTGTCATTTGGAAATTGACTATTGGGCTTACTTATCATGGATACTTTTGGTTATGGATTGATGGGGGGATTTGGCAGAAAGTGTGGGCTTAGTTTGTGCTCTTGTCCCCTTGATCTCTTTTGGTTGTTACCCTTGGATCTTAGTCCAGTGGGATCTCCTTTATTGACCATTTGGTTCTAGGGTGCTACTACTTGGGAAACCCTGACTTCGAGTGCGTGGTATCGCTCCTTTACCCGCACATATTACTCCCTTTCCACTTACTATACCTCCATTCATCTTTTGTCCCATCCTAGGTCCACATTCCCATTTTGGGTCCACATAGGGCCAACCTCCCTATCCCCTTGCCCCCACCTTGGGTCAAGCCTAGAATGATGCCCCGAAGGTTGAAGCAATTAAAAGAAAAAGTGAAAAGCATAATTGGCCACATTTAATAGGAAATTGTACCACAAAATGCAAAAGATGGTTGGGACAAAATAATTAGCTCATGGGCAAAAGCCATTGCATGAGCTCTACCCCAATCCATGGCCATCACCTTGGTTCCATAGGAACTAGATGAGCCTCCTCTATCATTGAGGAACCCATGATTGTCCCAACCCCTACAGGGAAATGAACCGCCCTACCTAAAAGGGGGTAATCATTGTTATATCTTACACATCATGCCCTTGTCCTTTGAGCCCCAAGCAATTAATTAAAGAAAATTCATAAAAGGAAAAAGATATATAAAGAAAGTTTGAAAAATCAATGTCGGGGTATCTCATGTACCACGATTGCTCCCTCCTATACATTACATACCCAAGTGTGGACTTCCCTTTAGCTAGCTACCCCTATGCCCCACTATGTGGCCCAAGACAACCCCTCTCATTCCCTATTCCATCTCACTTATTTGTCACTTGCCACCCCCATTAGAGGGATGTACCTTGGACATAATATCCCCTTTGAGGGTTGAAACCACCTAATAAGGTACTTGGCTAACCCCCTTCGGAGCTTAAAAGCACTAGCACATGCCAAAGCCCACTATGGAAGGGCATGCCATTATGAGGTGCCCTCATTGTTATCCATAATTTGTAAGCTCTTTTACTCGATTATTTTAATGACTGGTTGTACTAGAAGCCTAGGGGATGCATTGGATCTTATGCACGATTACAGGTGGTTTTCATTTGGGTTTGGTCTCCCTATATGGGATCCTAACCCCAGGGGTCTACATTGGCACATATAGGGTGTGCATAAAGAGCCATTGACCTCCACAACAACAGAAAACACTCCACGGATCTTCATGGATGCTCAAATATTACTAGCAATCCACTTTTGAGATAATGATGATATGATTGGTGCATTATGCCCAACAAGCCCCCACAGGAGACCCACACTCTTGACAGGTGTGTTGGGACTTGTACAATGTCATGACGACATTCATTCCACCACTTGGACCCTTGTAGAATATCTTTGATTCATATGGAGACCCATGGATTCATCTATGTGCCCTCATACCCACTGGGAGCACCATAGGTCTACTACTTGGAGAACATGGTGCCACCCCCTTGTCCATCATATTTCGATGAATTTATTCCTCAATATGGCACTGCAGGATATTCTTGATCCTTTGGAGGGTCCTATGACATGCACATATTATCATTTGGCCCCTTGTGAGGCTTATTTTTACACTTATGAGCTAGTTTGGTGGGCTTGTCACCAATAGGGGTTTTATTTGCACATTATTTTATCCAAAGTGGAAAAAGTCGAAGTCAGGATTAAATCAGCAAGGGTCTAGAAATTGATAAAGTCGTTAAAGTTGAGATATTTTTGAAAAAGTCGGCCAAAAAAAAAACAAAACAAAAATATTCTTTATTTTTATTTTTATTTTTTTAGCATCTAAAGTATCCACAACATCAAATAAATGCATTTCCTCGTAAACATGTAAAGAAAGATAATATATAATATGTATATGAACTCTAGTGCTACATCACATAACAAAATAGTGAATCAAGTCTTGAATCTTGAGTCCTATCCCAGTCTCAACTCTCAAGAGTCAAAATATCAACAAAAAATATAATAAATGTATATCATGAGTCATCTACATGTCATAAAGTAATCAGTCACTGAGATCCTCTACCCCTTTTATGGGAATAGGGAATGTATTTGCCTTTTACTCTAGAGGAAGAAGTCTTGCCCCTGGGGATACAAATAGACTCAGTCGTCCTCTAGAAGCCAATAAAAGAGGTGGTCTATGTCCTTTGTTGTTGTCCATACTAGATGGTGTCACCTCGTCCTCCTCATCTTCCTCCTGCTCTGCCTCCTGACCTTGCTCCACCTCCTCTACCTTTGGCTCTCCCTCTGCAACTGCTACCTCCTCTATCGCTAGTGCCTCTGGATCCACATCTAACCAATCAGGGATTGATTCCATGGCCAACCTCTCAGTCTCGACCCTCCATGCAGCAATGGTATCAATATTGTCCAATGAGATGGCTTCCACATCAGGAGTTTTCTAAAGTTGTCTCACCCACAATCAAATATTTTAGTAGACGTAGACCATGTCATTGAGGCGTTGGGACTCCAATCTATATTGGGGTTGTAAATTAGTACTTAGAAAATTTAAATACTAAAAATAATCAAATGAATTCAAAATTTTAATTTGGAATTTTTTTATCTGTTGTGATTTTTGTTGTGTATTTTGTCAAATACACTCTAGCTTAGAGAAGTTGCATGTTTGGTTGAGCAAACGAATGGAAAGATATTGGAGATGGGGTACTCTGCCACCATAGCTTGTCCACTAAGCATCTACAAGTTAAAGGAAAAATGAGAAACTTAAAAAAAAAACATTGAAATTCTAAACATGAAGCAAAATGATGAAGAGACAATGAATTATGAAATTTGAAAGTTGAAAGTTGAAACAAACTGAAGCTTACCTGGCATTTTAGTCGTTCTATTCTTAATAGCCATGGTAAAACCAAATGTGCCAAGTAAGCTTCATCATCAAATGTGAAAGCATAGGAGTAAGAAAATGTGGGGTTGAGGTAGATGCCCGCAACATGAATGCGGCGATGGAGGGTATTTTTCCATCGCTTATCAATCACTATCCATATGACTTGTTGTTTCTTTAACCCCTTGTCTCCCTTATCTTCATAATAAGCATGAATGGCTCCTTTGGCCCTATCCATGGCCTCATACAAGTAGCCCATTGTGGGCTTATCTCCATCAACCAACCGAAGAACCCTTACCAAAGGTTCTGAAATGGCGCACACCTCCTCTACTCCTGCCCAAAAGCTCCGATCATATGAAACTAGTCTGCATATGCCCTCCCCCTCTAGTTTGCGGCTAATAGATAAAGCATGCCAATCCTGTGAAAGAAACATGCTCTTCACATCCCACATAGAATTCAATAGAGACTGAAAAGATATGAAAGTAGTGGAAAATTGTGTCATGGTAGGATGCACCAACTCTTTTTTGTTGGTGAATCTTCTCATCAATCTAAGCATATATGCATGATTATATATGAATTTTGTTATGCTCCTAGATGATTCAACAATATCCCTCACAAGAGGAATCTTATCTTTATCCTCCAACATCGAGTCAATACAATGAGCAGCACAATGTGTCCAAAACAAGTTGGGATTCCTCTCCATAAGCAACTTGTCAGTTGCAACATAATTTGCAGCGTTGTCCATTATGACTTTGACAACATTTTTTGGGCCTACTTCCTGAATGAAGATCTCCAACAACTCACATAATAAATGTGCATCTTTAATGTGTGCAAATGCATCACAAATTTCATAAACATTGTCCCCTTGGGACAACGAACCAAGAAGTTAAGAAGGATCCTACCCTTCTGGTCAGTCCAACCATCTGACATGAATGTGTATCCAATGTGTTCCCATGATGCCCTAAACTCCTCCAATCTAGCAGTTCAATCAGTGTTTTCGTCTTGAAGAAGAGGCCCTGTCAACTCTGCAAAGGTAGGTGCTTTGTACCCCAAGCCAACGACATCAACAACATCAAACATAGGTTGGTAAAATGGGTTTGCCGTGGCAATGTTGAAAGGAACATCACTCCATAGAAGACACTTACTACCAACCTCTCAGCGTCTGCCTTTTCCTTTTTTTAAGTGTCGATTTGTTGCTAGGTTGTGCACCAGGTGCAGTTCTAGGAACAAAAAAATTTGAGAAAGTTGAGGGGTTGGGACATGTGGGTGTGGAAGGTGATGTTGAAGAACCACTCTCACTTCCCCCCACTCTTGAGGCCCCTACATGTTGGATTTTTAGTGCTGCCCTAGTGCCTTTGCCCTCCTCTTTATCCATCAACTATTTAATGGCATGCCGAATGATTTCTGGAGATGGATTTGGCAAAGTTCTATATTTTGCCCTAAAATTTGCCCCAAATGGAATTTTAATCTGTTGACACTCTCTGACATATGCTTTCCACACAACTTGCAATTCAAATACATTTTGTTGACCCCCCAGATTCGGTATATAGTATCAAGTTTACCATATTCCCACATACCGTCCAAAAGCCTTGGCATTTTGTTTGAAACTTTGAACTTGAATTTAAACCTGGGCACCAAAAAAATTGAAAAAAATAAAAATAAAAATTGCCCATCACATAAGAAGCAAACGCAAATGTAATTGTTGATTTCAAATTTTAAATGCCTCTTTTCACTCACTTGAACACACTCAGATTCACTAAACAAGGGTTTGAATTTTTGTCATTTGATTCTTGAAAGTTGAATTTTTTATTCAATCTAGATTCCAAACAATGTTTTGATTCAAATTTCTAAGCAAAAATAAGATAAAAAAAAAGCTAATAAAATTATAGAAAGATTTAAGAAGCCATTTGTGTAACAAAGGCTAAGGGAGAAATTAAAATACATACCTGGCAGCAACAAATCGGCACCTTGAATCTCTCACGTTGTGTAGTGGACAAATATCCAAATCCACACCACAAAACTAGCAAATATCCTCCTCTTCAACCTTGGAAAACACCTCCTCTCTCCACAGGGACAAATGGCAGCAAGAAGAGTGACAAATGACTGGGTTTTTTTTCCCTTTTCCGCCACTTACTCGTGCCCTACGCGGGCTTGACAACTTTTTGGGTTGACCCCCGCTAAATTCGTGATTTTTACGATCAAATCCCTGTGAAAATTTGGAAGACCCAAATTTCTACTGCAGCCATTGATTAAGTTTCTCGTATTTGTTAAATTATTGAACAAATTATTTACTGCATCCTACAGCAAATACCGAAACTAATACACTACAACCTTCACCAATAAAATTAAATGCAGAAAAAATTGAGCAGGAAAGAAATACACAACACATGACACTGTTATTTTTGGACAAATGCCCCCAGAAAAATCCAATGCAAGAAAATCAGTGGAACAGTTGAGGGTTTGTATTATTAAGCAGTGGTTTTCTGAATACAATCTTTGGATGCCTTACTGACTATCCAATACAGAGAACTTGACTCGCAGAAATTTAGTGAGAAATACCTCACACTATCACTGGCGATCCAACACTGATCCAAGCCTTGGATGGCTGGCCCCTCGCTGGCTCTATGCAGCTACTACGTCAGCCTACGCAGTTTTGCGTCAACCTCTCTAGGGATCTGCTTCACCTCTACGTGGATCTCCTATTATTTGGAGCTTCATTCCTTTGGCTCTTCAGTCTCACACCCCAGTTTCTAGCTCTAGAACTCGACTTCCCAACCAAATTTCGGACTCCCTCTGAAGCTCTGCGTAGCCCTACGCTACTTGTTCTGGATTACTTTTTGCCTCCTCTCCGATGTATTCCTGGATCAAGAAACTCTCCAACTAGAACTATCCCTGCCCCTCACTGCAAGAAACCACTTTGATCTTCTCTCTAGCAACTATTGTGTTGCTCTCTCTGAGAAAGTCAATCTCTTGATCTCTCTCCGGTGTATTTTTCAAATTCCCATCAAAGTCCTTTTTATAATCCTCCAGTTGAGTAATCAATGGCCCAGATTAGATTCTAATCAATGGTTCAGATCATTTGGTTTCGATCTTCATCTTCTTCTAGAAGTTTCACCCTCAGTTTGATTAATACCCTTTAATTATTTTAATTTCCTAAGTTTAGACTTAGGCACCCATTAAAAATAATTAATTCTTTTAATAAATCTATCTCCGAGTGCAATTTCCCAAAACAATTTATGGGTATTATAGAATACATGTGTCCTAGCTTCCGTATTTTGAGGCTTAGAGCACATCTAATGCTATCAGAAATCAATACTCCCTCTTAGCGAGGAATGTGCTCTAGTAATGCAACCTGTTGAAGCATCACCCTTCTCTATAATATCTCCCTCTGTGTTGTTGATGCCTGACATCACTACCCATCAACTACTACGCGAATGTTGCATTTGTACTGTTGTTGACCCTGCCACTGCCAACATTGCATCTATACTACAAACCTCGTAAATTTTGCATTTGTGTTGTTGTTGGCCCCGCCACTGCCAACACTACAACCTTCTCCATTTACTATTGCTACTGCATTAGCAACGGAAAAGCATCCAAAATTACTGAACATGTGTTCAATATGATGCATTTGTTGCTGGAGTTCTTATTGTTGCTAGTCTCTGCACTGACCCTCTGAAGCCTCTGCATTGCTGTTGACTCTGCACTGTGCCAGCCACACTACTGCCAACTCTACTTTGTGCTACTCAATTTATGGCACTCCTAGCTACTGCAACTATCACTTTGGCACTCATTTGCACCAACTGACACTGGTCCATCTTGCTACTTCTGATCTGGGCTCCCGTAGCAAGGTTTTGATCCAAGAAGTGGACTCCTCAAGAATCCTGTCCATTTGTATTTTTTTCGAACTTACAATTTTAGATCACCCCACTTCTCCCCTAAAGGTATCTGGGAAATCATGGCAAACTCCTCCTCCTCAATCTTTGCGAATGCAGCCTTCGGATCATGCTTCTCGTCCTTATCCTTCTTTCTGAGAGGACAATGTGTAGCATAGTGACCAAATTCACCACACCGGAAGCACTTGATCTTCGAGACATCCTTCTTCCACCTTCGCTGCTCTTGCTGCCCCTTGGATGCAAGGGCTGCATTTTCTTCCTCCTCCTTGGGCTTCATCGCACTGCTGCTACTGCTATCAATTTTGCACTTGACTAAGTCTCTCCTCATCTCTTCCTGCTGAAGAGCGGCCCACATCCCTTCCCAATCTGGGAATCTCTCTCTACCCACGATGCTCCGGACAAATACTTTCCATTCTTCTGAAACATAATTCAAGGCCACCCTCACCATCTCAGTAGGCTGAGGTGTTCACCCCACAGTTTCCAACGAGTCTCTAATTTCCTGAAGCTTCGTTAGGAACAGTTCAATGTGTTCCCCCTTCTGCATTTGCGTTGATCTCATCTTCTACTCCAAGTACATCTTTCGTTGATCAGAATCCTTCGTATAACGTAGCCAATGCTTCCTTCATCTGCCGACAGTATCCATATCGGCACTGTGACACACTACGTGATCTCTCACTCCGTCGAGCATCAATCATTTGGCCTTTGCCATCTCACTCTTGTGCTTTGATACCAAGTGAAAATTTGGAAGACCCAAATTTCTACTGCAACAACTGATTAAGTTTCTTCTATTTGTTAAATCACTGAACAAATTCTTTACTGCATCCTACAGCAAATACCAAAACTAATACACTGCAACCTTCACCAATTAAATTAAACTCGAAAACAAGAAACTGAGCAGGAAAGAAATACACAACACATGACATCGTTATTTTTGGAAAAATGTCCCCGAAAAAGCCCAATGCGGGAAAACCGGGGGAACAACTGAGGGTTTTTATTATTAAGCAGTAGTTTTCTGAATACAATCTTAGGATGCCTTACTAGCTATCCAATACATAGAATTTGATTGGCAGAAAATTAGTGAGAAATACCTCATACTATCATTAGTGATCCGACACTAATCCAGGCCCTGGATGGTTGGCCCCTCGCTGGCTCTGCTTAGATACTGCATCAGCCTACACAGTTCTGCGTCGCCTCTACTCGGATCTCCTACTGTCTGGGGCTTCGTTCCTCTGGCTCTTCAGTCTCACACCTTGGCTTCTAGCTCTGGAACTTGACTTCCCAACCAAATTTCGAACTCCCTCTAAAACTCTGTGTTGCCTCTGCCTGGCCCTACGCTGCCCAGCATGGCCTCTGCGTTGCCTCTTCTGGATCTCTCCCTGCCTCCTCTGCGATGTATTCTCGGATTAGGAAACTCTCCAACTGGAACTATCCCTGCTTGTTATACGGGAATAGTGTCCACAAGGATGCTGCTATTCCCACTAAGATGTGTGGCTATCTTAGAAACAAACAATCAAGGTCTACTGTTGATTCCTTTTATGAAAATAGATGAGAGGAGGACCAAGAGGGCCAACTTGAGTCTTGCGCTCGATTCCCTCTCCTTCTTGATGGATTTCTGCTGCTCGCTCTTTGTCTGCTCAGCTTCAAAAGGGACTTGTAGAATCACAACAACATACTACTATGCAAGAAACAAGGATCTAAATTCACAAATAATGTAGGATCAGATGTACATTAACCATATACAAGCACATATAAAATACACCAGGATATGGAAGGAAACAAGAATAGCTTTATTCAGATAAAAGTAGCAAGAGGATTACAACCATGAGGAGCCCTGACCCAGCATCATCCTCCAGCTAAGAAGCCCTTCTTTCACCTCAAGCAAAGCAAAATCACCCAACACTGTGAATGTACACAAGAATACTGCCAACACTTCTCTATAGATTACAAAATTCCAGCCTCTAGATATCTGTGATGAGGGATCCATATATAGATGATTACAGAGAGGTGAGTCATCTTTTGGGATCTTGATTAGTGTCTTCTCTCTGATAGTTCCTGCTTCCACTTGGAGAATGAAGATCTCTTACTCATCCCTGGTCGAAAATGGAGTGGCAAGTGTCAGAGGGGAAGCTTCTGGAAGATTCCATGATCTTCCAACTCGCATTTTGGTCCCTGCCATTTTTCCATTCCCGACCATCGCACCCTACAGAGGAGCAAAACAGTATGCATCACACCCTGTACATTGGGAAGGTGATATGCATCGCACCCCCTGCATGGAGCTTTCAGTATGGTCCAGTTTTGACCATTTATGAGCAGTTTTCAGTGGAGAACTTCTGGGAGATGATGTAATCAGTTGACCTTGTTCCTTTAGGCAGCGAAGCAACCCTTTTAGGGACTTAAGAGCCCTCAGTTTATGGACATTTGTGATTGGGGTTGAAGTGCCCAAAAATGTCTATAACACTGCCCCTCACTGCAAGAAATCACTTCGATCTTCTCTCGAACAACTGTCATGTTGCTCTCTCTGAGAAATTCAATCTCTGGATCTCTCTCTGATGTATCTTCCAAATTCCCATCAAAGTCCTTATAATCCTCCAGTTGAGTAATCAACAGCCTAGATTAGATTCTAATCAATGGTTGAGATCATTTGGACTCGATCTTCATCTTCTTCTAGAAGTTTCACCCTTAGTTTGATTAATACCCTTTAATTATTTTAATTTCCTAAGTTTAGACTTAGGCACCCATTAAAAATAATTAATTATTTTAATAAAATTGTCAATAGGTGGGATTTCCCAAAACGATTTTTGGGTATTGTGGAATGTGTCCTAGCCTCCCTGCAAATTTTGACGCTTAGCGCACATCCAATGCTACCAGAAATTAACAATCCTTTTGGCAGTATGCAACAACAAGAATAATAACATCAAAATTCACTTACAACGTTATAGAGTATATCTAACCAACATTTCATTCACAAGACAAAGCTCCAAGATAAGATAAATAGCCCAAATCCATACGTCAAAATTCATCCATCTCCAGAAAATATCCTTTAAGGAAAAAATGTGAAGTTATCTATGATTAGAGAGATCCCAAGTCAAGTCCTCATGCAAATGAATGTATCTAACGTCAATATATAGCCTCCTAAGGAGTTCAAATTAGCCTATGGGCCTACATTAGCCCCTAATGATAAAATCAATGTGGAATTCTAATGGTGGAATCTCTGGGAATTCCAAGCCTTAGCTCTAGGATCGAATTTTGCCTGGGCATCCCCAAGGTTAGACCTCAATAGGATCAATTCAACCTTTTAAAGTAAATATACTTGTTTGGTCCTTTCCCCTCACTTTGTCTAGGATAGGAATATCATTAGTTACTGCATTCCATCCCCGAACCTGGGTTGGGTCCACTTGGCCCCGTGTGGTCCCACTTATTAATAAAGATTATTTTTCAAGGACCATTTGGGAATCCAACTTTCCCAAGGATTATAGGGATTTAGAACCTTGTTTATAAGCCTATCCTTTCTCCCTTAACCCTCCAATCCTTACCCCTTACCCCTAGTGGACCAAGTCCCTTGCTTAAAGAGAAAGCAAGTTCCATTCTTCACTCCATCCTTGGGAAATGGTTTTCAGGGTCACTTCTCACCTATCCATTGACATTACTTTACAAGTGATCCCTACACAACCAGGACTCATCCCATTGGTGAAAGTCCTTAAAGAGTAGGGAGACTTAGCTGTGGTGACCATGCGCTAAGCCTCCACCGTTTCCCTTAACCTAGTAGTTGCCCTCTTAGGAACCCCTTTAGGACCACTTCTCGTTTGAGTGCTAACAATACTAAGTGAGCCCTTCCCCAACTCCTTTGATTATTCACCAACCTGCTTCAATACTGCAACTTTGACCTACTAGCTTCAATACTGCAACTCGCCCTGCAACTCAATTCTGCAACTTCGGTCTTGCAACTTCTTTGGATTCTTTAGGAACCCTAATCTAGCATCCCCCTGAGACCTACCTAGAGCAAGAATTCTCTTCCAAGGTTAGTGAGGTCACTATAGGGTTTCCTCCCTTCCAACTAAAAGATTATGCACTTCGTCCTCCTACCATTCGGACCTACAACTTCAGCCCCCTTCTGTAGCACCATAAACCCTAGAACTTCGCATGTGTGAGAGATATAGAGCCCAAACCAAGATATTTCATCCTTTCTTCTCTTAGACTTTTGCTCCCCTTCCAGCTTCCCATCTACAGATCGAAATCTTTCTTGATAGATCGAACTTGTTGAGTGAGTCCCAAAGGAAGTCGAACTGCTCCTTTATATAGCCTTCTCAAGGGGTCGAATTCCCTCCTTTAGGTCGACTTTATGTTCCCAGAGTCGACTTGTACCTTTGGAGCTTCCACGACTTTCTAGACCCAAAAATATTTTTTTTACAATTACAAATTTCCCGGAAGGATCTTATAAACATGATGTTGACTCCTTTGACTCAGGACAATAGATTGTAAAACCTAACAAACCCTAGAAGCATGAAGAACATGCTTTTACCTAGAAGACCATCAATAATGAGCATGAAAGCCATGATTTAATAATTATTACTTTTCTTTTCTTTTCTTGTTTGTTACATAGGATACATATTGAAATGAGTACAACAATTATGAAGACCGAAACTAGTTACATTTCTCAACGCCTCCTTCGTCTTCTCCATTCTTCCTTCTTATTCTTCTTTCTTCCCTTTCTTTTCTCATCCTTCATGCTTATTGCATCTTAGAAAAAAAATTGGTTCTGCAACATATTGCATTGAATATTTTTGTGGCATGATATATTATACCTTCAAAAATATCCATCCCTTTGACAAGAAGGTTTCTTTCTCTCTTCTCTAGGTTATCACAACATCACAACTTCTAATCTTTCATTGTGTGGAGCATTGCACCATAAATTTTTGTGGTGTGTGATATGTTGTCCCATGATAAGGTTTTTTTTCATGAGAAAGCCACCTTTACGAAAACCCTTAAAGTTTAGTACTCTCTTCCTTGCTACCCTTCCCTCTATCACACAAAATTCCTCATATGATACACATTGTAATGCACGAATATTTTCTTTGAGCAATACATTGAAATATTCCTTAAGTTTTGCCTAAAGACTTCTAAGTGTCTTCCAAATTAGGCTAGGTGCGTCAAAACCTTTTACAGGAATCCCCTAACTTCTATTAAGGTAAAAATAGGGTCCTAATCCTTGTAATTCACCATTTGCTCCAATAAGAGAGAAGTAACAAGGTCTTATAATTAGAATGCAAGAACAATACATCAATGAAATCAGGATGGAAATACTTCAATGTTGTAGTCATAAATCCAATCATGCAAGCAAGCTACTAAATCTCTATCATCTTAATTCATGCACAAGGATTTATCCGACCACTCTACTTTATACCATTACTTTCATGACTAAAACTTTATTATAGATCTTAGAGTGATATATGGTCAAGGCATCCATGATCTATACTTGTATATCCTTGAACTATATCTTCTTCTTCACTAAAATTGGAAAAGAATACTCTTTAATGCCTTAATTTACCTTATAAATTAGACAGAACACCAATAGATATTCATTTTAACAACATATACATCCAAGGAAAACAACAAATGTTCTCTTCTATCCATACACTATGAAATTGGATATAACCATTTGTTAGCATGTAACCTCATGCATTTTAGGCTCAAGCATAACACCCATAAGAGGGTCATCAAGACGCAAACAAAATTCTATGATTTATTTATCCAAAATTAGTCATACACAAATAAAGCAGTGTAAAGAGACTCTCTTTTACTAGTTTAAAATAGTTCTATGATGACTAACTAATTCTCTTCCCTTCTTGAAGAAAACAAGTGTTACAACCAATCATAAGGCCTTGTATTCTATCTTAGAATTCCAGGTTAACTCATCTAGCTTCCTCTTTAACAATGCAACTCCATATTTTATCCAAGCATGTACTGTCTATAGTTAGCACAAAAACGATTAGCTAAACAAAGTTTAATATGCCAAGAAAAAATCATAAATCACAGGCATGAGAAGAAAAACACATGTCATGCTTTAGAAATCAGAGGCCGAGTTATCAATTTAAATATCCAAATTTGTTCCTAGAACCAATTATATTACAACATTATATTTCTAACAAAAAACTATAATAATTCATACCATGAAACTAAGAGGATAATCGCACCATCCCTTATCATTAAAAATTACAAAGTTTAACTTAAAGAATGCTATAAGAAAATTCCTAATTATAGTTGCAACGCATTACATAATCCATTCTAAACAGCCACAACAACCTCATGAAAATTCACCTTCCAAACACTTTATCACAACTAGTATCTCATCTTACCTAATGCATGCATTGTCAACTCGACATTATGTAAATTTTAGTGCAATGTACGAAACGCTTATCTAGATACAAGGCACCCAAAAGTTGACCAAGGGAAACCAAATTTCCACCCAATAGTAGGCACAACTACACAATATTTCTATAGTTGGTCGTGCCCTAGCCAAAACTTAATACAACAAGGGAAAATTTAGGTAATTATTTAACAATTATAGGTAATGGAAAACTCTTTGAGGGTAAAATTTGCAAGGAAACTCCTCATTGGTGCTCATGACCCCCATGATTCTAGGTGCTCATCTTGCTAGCTCAACACAACACAAGAGAGAACTCCCTTTCACTACTTTATAGTCCTTGAGGGAACTCCTCCTTCAATGTTTCCCACGCACCCAACAAAGCCTGAATTCATTGTCCTGCATTCCAGCAATTCTAGAGAACTTCAAATGTGAATTCTACGCCTTGAATCAAGGGTTTCCTTGACTGGTTTACACTTTCCTTGGCTCAATTTGTGACTCAACACTCAGTGTGTTCCTTCTCTACATGAAAATTACGCCTTTGCTCATGCACACAACCTACCTTTGTTACTCATGCACTCCCCCATCCAATCTATTGGCTCTCATCACTCATGCAATTCACCCCTTTCAATGGAGGGCTTGTTTTCCAAAGGAGAAACTTCTAGAGGGTGACCTAACCCTTCCTTTCATAAATCCCTTCCTTCCTTATGGTACTTAGCCCATTCCTCTCATAAGTGTGGAAGTTGGTTCTTCTACCCACTAAAATCATTGGTTAGCTTGTAAAGTTAACAAAGGAAATGGAGGATAATTCACACGACTTAATTTGGCATCATAAAAATAATGTGGTAAAGTTACGGATTAGTAACGATATTGAACCCCTTCATCCCTCCCTCAATATATATATAATAATATATATATATATATATATATATATATAAATATATATATATATATATAATATAAATATAATATTATATATATAAATATATATTATATATATAAATATATATGTATATTTTGAGGAGGGATGAAGGGGTTCAATATCGTTACTAATCCGTAACTTACCATAATATATAATATATTAAGGGGTTTAATATATATATATATATAGTTTTATTGACTATAATAAAACCAGGTGATGAATAACTTAGCAACGATCCATAATCCCTACAATGTTTTCTAGTTGATTCCTTTAAAACTCTTCTCATTTGTAATTTGTTGCATTTTTTGCAAGGGCAATAACATGTATTGTCACCACATTGCTCCTTTAGTCTAGTAATGATCCTCAAATTTTCCTCATTTAATGACATGGTTATCTGCTACAACAAAATCCACTAAAGCAAAATTAATACAATATAAGAATATATTCAAATAGTTCCACACACATCAAATTCAAAAAACAAAATACTAATTATTTTCTTGAAGGGAATTTCAATTATGTGGAGAATCCAAACTTTGTAGAAAAAAATGATGTTGAAAGTAGATATAAGAATGTTATTAAATTCATCAAAAATACACCCAAAAAAAAAATATATTAATAAAAATAAAAATAAAAATAAAAATTATTACGAAGGTTGAAGGCATCACATAAATGTTGGCTTGTCTCTTGGGGTTTAAATAGTTTTTACAATGATGTTAGAATCCCGACATTTGTTTAACATAGAAAAGTTGTCAAAATCAAATTTCTTGACTATGTCAACAACTTCTTAGCAGTCATTTGGCATCATGGACTATTCATTTGAAGTTTAATGACGAAATGCCGCAATTCTGACATAAAAACACTGTAAAAATTTTGATGAATATTAGAGGCAAAAAAAAATTGCTTTATTTTTCAATAATTTCAAAACTAATTATGTCGCAAACCATTTTTGTCATCAATTTCAACTTCTTCCCTCAACTGTAATATAGATGAAAAACAAAAAAAAAAACAAAAAGCTATCTTTATGCTAATTTTATTGTATCCTATTACTTTCTTTGATACAAATCAACAATAAATTAATCTAAATCAAACAGAGAGTGCCTTGAAAACAAAGGAAACTAGGATATGTATTTTGATGCAAAGATGGCAACTGAAGAATCTATCTGGATATTGGGAACTAGTATCGATTTATAGATAAATGGAGAATGAGTTACATTGGAATAGATACCAATTGAGTAGTAAAAGTTAGGCACATATTGTCATTGGAGGGTATTTATTTTGATGCAAGGACAAATAGTTAATATAACATCAATTGAATATTAAGAACTAGCATAAATTTACAAAAAGAAATAATTTAATTGTATTTATTTAGTAGTTCAATTTCATAGTATTTCACTATCAACGTTGGCATTTTGACTACATAGCAAAAGTACAAGTGAGGCACAATTTATGTTCCAATTGAATAAAACACAAACACACACACACTCTCTCTCTTTTTGGGATCACTCATATAGCAAGCGACCTTCATTTGTATTTCTACTCAATTTTTGTATTGCTACCATAAGAAAGGAATATATGTAGTTCTTGAAGTTGAAATTCAACATTTTGAATACATTTAAAGCAATTTCAAATCAAGAGATTTGAAAGCAAACCCAAGCGTGCAAAACAAACATGGAAATTATGAAAGTGCATAAAAGTAGTTTTTAACTTTATACATGTGATAATCAATAACAAAAAATGCACAATGCATAGGATGGAAACATAAGTCCACCAAAATTCTAACAAACACTAAGTCTCTCAAGAAATTGGACCTACAAGTAGGCCAATTCAAATCAAAGAATACCAAAAAAGCTATTTTTTTGAAGTTTGTATATTAATGCAAGATCAAACACAACTTCATATATTAGCAACGAGTCAACTAGAGACAAGTAAGCCCTTTGAAATAGAGGGGGATTTCACCTAATACATTTTGTGCGCAAAACATGGATCAAACCAATATCGAATCCTAAGCATGGCTTGTAAAATCAAGTTCCAAAAAATTGTCTTTTTCAATATGAACACTACAAACTTTGGAAAACATGAACTTAAGCATAAATAAGAGCAGTTGAGTAAATTTGGAAGGTAAATCACAAGTGCTATGCCCAATTTCTAAGCCAATATACTACAAAGCAAGCATCCCAACTAAAAGAATGAACATTAAAAAATGTTTCCATGCCTCCAATTGTATTATTCAACTAGGAAACAAATTCCATTTTATATGTGGGTAAAGAGTAGATTGCCCAAATATGACAATATGATCCAAAAGGAAATGACCTATCAATTTTTATGATTGAAGTATACAATAACTAAAAAAGCCTCTTAAATATTAGCTATACCTTGCACAATAAACACAACTAGGTGTGCATGTCAATTTCGACATCAAAGGAATGACATGCAAATATGAACACAAACAAAGACAATAACAACCAAGGAACTTCTATTCCTCAACTAGAATTACTACACTTAATGGACCAACAAGCACACAAGAAGCCTTGGCAAGTAAAAAGATATCAAGAAAGAACCTTGTCTCAAGACAAAGACAACCATACAATGTAATCATTCTAGCAAGCAAACAACTTATAACATATTGGAATTGATTCACACATGACCTACTTTGCTTGGAAAAAAGTCTCGAATGGTGAAGCCTTGGAATCAAAACCCACAGTTCCTATTTGATGTATCTTGCATAACAACAAAAAAATTCCATTCCCACATAGGGATCTTTTTCAATAATAGATTTGGAGGGCCAATGAATGACCTCTCTAGATACGAAGACAATAAGTCGAAATAACAAGTAAGAAAAGTTAGGGATTCAAACAAACCAACCACACCTAAGCACTCGACGAATATGGTAGAATCTCTTGTGGGAACATGTATGCAAAAAGAAAACTTGTCTCAAGATGCAAGTAGGCATACAACTAAATCTTTCCACCAACTAAACCATTTGAAAGTGATGTACAATGTGGCAACATTTCATACTAAAAAAACACAAACAATGAACATAAAGAAGTGGACAACTATAATCTTCATTCGTCTCTTTTTATGTAATAAAGAGATGTTATATTTTCAAACCACTATCTCCTAAACAATAGACACATATTGGAATCTAATTACACGTTAAGCATAATGCTTGGAAGACCAGTTTTCAAATGGAAAAACACATAACCAAAACTCAATTGTCTCTATATGTTCCCTCTTACATACAAAAGATCTACATTGATTAGTGGTTTATCATCTATAGGTTAGCCTCATGGTCAATTGTACTTGCCCTTAGATATTTAAAAAACTTTCTTTTAAACAATCTAGGTAAGGAGAAACTAGATTACCTCTCTGTGCACGATAGACTAGGACAAAAAGAAGTTTGAAAATACATAAGATTCTATTCTATATTTGATGCCAAAACCTAGGATAGGAACAATATATTTTGCAATGGAAGATGAAAATAACCTTTCAATGTAAAATGTTGGAAACATAATCCTTTGAGGTTATGTAAATGTGGCTTATTCACTTGAGAGGAAGGCGAAAAGCCTCAAGTGAATGCTAGGAGAAGTCCAAAAGACCCCTTGGAATATGAAGCCAAGGGTCAGAAAAATGTGCCTTTACATGTATATTTTGTTAATAATATGCATCTCGTGTTTATCCAAATCAGTGTTTTGTTTTCGTGAGTTTCAACATTGGTATCAGAGCACAAGGTTTCTTGAGAAACTGAATTGGTTAGTGAGCCATAGTTGTGTGACCTTTTCTCAACCACGAGTTTGTGCTTTGATCAACCTAAGAATTTGGCTTCTTCACCTACCTATTCAATGATGCACCTATTAGAGCTTAGGGATTCCTTTAGCAGTTGCAATTTTTATTACAGAACAAAATGCATTTATATCAGAGCGGATTTGTCATACTAGCAAGTAGTTTGCAATTTTTATCAGAGAACAAAACATAATTTTAGTAGAGAGACTATGTGATATCGGTAAGCGGTTTCCTTTCACAATTTATGTCTTGTCCTATGAAAACCAAAAAGCTACAAATGTTGCATCACCCCAACAATAATCGCACAATAATATTGTTACTTGATCCTCTATCAGTGGTGGATCCATAATGCTAGTGATTGTTACATCACTGCAAAGAAAGTGTGCATGTTATAAATTTGGTGAATCAATCTACCAAATTGTAGTTCAAAACCATATGCCACATATTCTCTATGGTATCCTACATCCAGGTGGTGCGATGAATCTAGTGTATGCTTCTTAATGGGATATTGGAGTGATCTTGTACATCTATAATTGGTGACTACAGTGGGAGGCAAACCAACGAGCTCAGCCACCTTGTTCAATGTCATGTAATCCCGAGTTTTTTCCAAGTTCCAATAATGGGAGCTGGATAAATAACTCTTGTCATATGCTTAAATTATTGAAAAGAGTCAGTGGACATGAAAATGAGATTGTACATATCATTATGTGCCCATAATAACTTGGCAAGTTCTACTCTTACGCTTCATTCTGAATGGTTTACTTCCTCTTCCTCCTCAAAATATTTTGGGAATTGAATTTTAGTTTGGCTCTTCATGAGGAATTCATGAACAATTGTGTTGATTGTCGACACCTCTTCAATTGAAGTGGGCCAATGAATTGTTATTTCACCAAATTAGGAGTGGAAACTAAGTTGGAAGAATGTCTGGTGAGTAGTATTCTCATTCAAGCTCTTATAATCTTCCATGACAACAATTTGTCTTTTTGTAAACTACAGAGAATCTAACGAGGAGGTCAAGCCAGCATAGGAATTGGAGGTTGTAAAGTATATGAAATCATGAACAATCAATTATCCATTTAAAACAAACATATGTAGGTTCAAAGCCATGTTTTCGATTTAGGGCAATGAAAATGTAATATCCCTATGAGAATATGGCCACAATGTCCAAGTATATGGTAAGTTGAGTAAGTGAATTACTTGCAGTAGAGAGATTTTCATCTTCTCACCTTGTATCTAACAAGGGGGGAATTGATATCCAATCACTAGTTTCGAAGTCATATCAAGCGAGCTTGAGCCCCAACTAGAACCAAAGCCTAGAGCTAGAGTCAGCTTGAATCTAAGTTTGAGTTGTAGCGAAAGCCAGACTCATGTTCCATGAGCATGATTTGGTTGGTGGCTATCCTTAAACCACCATAGGTAAAATACTTCAGCGTCTCCTATCCACTTCATCAGTTTGTGCTTATCTTTAAATTTTAGACCATCATCAAGGAGCACTTCCATTTCACAGAAGATATCACCTTCTAGCCAGATTTGAAATATTTCCAAGAACAACTTCCTACCAAGTTCCAGAGTTGGTGGCTAGCCTTAAACCACCACCAATAAAAGACTTTGACTTTTTCTACCTCATTTGGTTTGTTGTCTTCCTTAAACTACCATATTCAAAGAGCACATCCAACCATTGGCTATTATCCACCTCTGTATTTCAACTCTCTTCTTAGACTCACATACACGTCTTTGGATTAAGGCGAGGGAACGTTGGAAGCATAATCATTTGGGGTTATGTAAATTTGGCTTATTCACTTGAGAGGAGGGAAAAAAGCCTCAAATAAACGCTAACAATCATAAGAAGTCCAAGGCACCTCTTGGAATATGAAACTAAGGGCCAAAAAAATGTGTATTTATATGTATATTTTGTTAATCATATGCATCTCATGTTTATCCAAGTCAATCTTCTATTTTCATAAGTTTCAACATAAACAATTGAAAACAACAAAAATACCAAGAGAACAAATAAATCCTTCCCACATAAAGAATTAAATCAATTATCCCTTTAAAACAAACATATGCAGGTTCAAAGCCATGCTATCAATTTAGGGCAATGAAAATGTAATATCCCCTATGAGAATATGGCCATAAATATGGTAAGTTGAGTAAATGAATTACCATCTCATTGTTAGCGGGATTGAGATGTCACAATAATAATATAATAAAAAGGTGCACCAAGGTTTATAACTATGAGACCTTTCACAAGGTCTCAAGCTAAAGATTATAATTAAAAAATTCATTTTTATCTAATGAATGAAAGACAATTATTCAATATTATATTTTGATGCTTGCAACTAATACTCAATTCACATCCGCGAGTCTTTGATAGATGATGATTGGGTTCTCTGTTAAGGCACTCCTTGATGTGAAGTCACCGGTTCAATTCCCTGCCCCGATTCGAGTGATATATTGGACATGATAAAAATATAGTTCCACCAAGCTTACAAAGAAAAAAACCTAATACTCAATTCACAACATCCATAATTTTCAATTTAACACTTTCCCCTTGGATAAATTATTCTATAGCATATAACATTTGATTTAAACAATATACCAAACTCAAAAAATAATGTAATTAGACCAAAATCAAGAAAAAACTTGTAGTATAGTTTGATTTAACAATACAACCTCAACAACTAAGCTTTTAGATCCTTAGAAAATTGCCCAAACAGATTTACCTCCTAGCTAACTAGGAACAACCTCTCCGGCTAGCTAGCTCTCGGAAAGCTTCAAAGATTACCTAGCCCTCTATGCCCAAAGCACCCAAAACCAATGCCTCACAATTTCCCATGGTAAGGCACTGACCCTAGTTTTATCAAGAGGGGTGGAGGCACTTCACATTGTTTATTCTTTGAAGCTTGAAGTCAAGGGTGAACAGTGTTAACTCACTCCCCGAGACGTGTGATGTCAATTTCCAGTTGTCCATTAGACAAGCTTGGTCAATGTGTTGACACTTACGCTTACAAGTTCTATCTAGAGTTAGGTCAATAGAATTGATGCTCCATGATAGTCCAACAAAGGAAGGATAGACCTAGAGGATAGAAATAGGTTACGGACACAAGGTGTTTGGAGTAGTTGAGAGTGTTGTTGAGTTTTAGTTATGTAACTTTAGTGCCTATCTTATTCTCTTTTGTGTGTTAAATGATTGACTTTTATATAATAATCTAGAGGTGATGTTTAATTCATTGAATGGTTATGACTGATAATTAATCATTACTCTGTTAGTATATGTTATGGATTAATGCCTTGTGAGATTTATTTCATTGTGCATTAGTTGTGAGTATATAGGAATTATGCTTAGATGTGTTGATTTTTATCATCAGTGTGTGCATGAGCTATATATGTGTTAGCAACAGAGATGAAACTCACACGTTCATGCTGGTATTATTATGATATATATTGATTATTATAAAATTAATTGTGTGGTTGTCTCTAATATTAATAATTAATGATTAGTTATTAATATTAAGACCTAATATTAATGAGTAGTCATTAATGTTACGTTAAAACTTAATATGAAATTTAATGTTAATATTAATAATTGATTGTTATTGTTTATGATAAAATCTTATTTGATTGTAATGAGTTATTTAAGTGTTAATTATGTCATGCGACACAAACATTCGTGGATAATTGTTGGTGCCAGTGCATTTATGAAGGGTAGATATGAAAGATGTTTTTGTCATTTTTTAGGTCTGGTTGAGAAAATAATGTAGTGGAAGAAAGCTTTATAGGGGAATGAGATAGGAGAATAATGGGTTGGTTATTTTTGTCGGGGGATCACATTGTTTTTTTAGAAAGGGGGAACTATCTTGAGATTTGGAACTCTTAGGATTGAGGATTGAGATTTGGTGAATTTGGACCTACTAGATTAGTTGTGGTTCTAAGCAACTTGGAGCAGAGAGGGTTAGGGAATCTTTGAAGGTTTTCTGGAGTTGGAGAGGTTGTTCTTAGCTAGTTAGGAGATGAATTCAATTGAGAAGTATGTTGAGGATCTAAAGGCTTCATTGTTGAGGCTAGACTACTAAATCAAATTAAGTCTACAAGTATTTTCCCGATTCTTGTATAATTACATTAATTTATGTGTTTGATACACTATTTAAATCAAACAATATATTATATAAAATGAGTTAACTAGGGAGCAAGTGTTAAATTGAAAATTGTGGATGTCATAAAATGAATACTAGATGCAAACATTGAAATATGTTAGTGAATAATTTACCTTTCATTCATTAAATTAAAATGAAGATTTTTTATTACGGTTTTTATTTTGAGACTCTATTCAAGGGTATCACAGATGGTGCCAAAATCCAGTTTGAAATCTTAGGCTTATGACCCACCTACACACTAGTGCAATAACCTAAAACAACCCATAATAACACAGAACTTGTTTATAAACACTTAATACAAAGGGGACTTGCAACTTGGAACATAAGTTCCAAGCCGCATGGCAAACTTAAATCTGTACAACCCTTAAACACTTATGTATAGCCCAAAATCCCTTGACAATAATCCTAAAACAACCCAAAAACCCTAGGAAATGATCCTAAAATAACCTTGATTTAACCCCAAAATGACTTAAAACCCCTAGAAGAAACCCAAAAATAAGATAATGTAAAGAAGAGAAGTGGCAAGAAGATCCTACACACCTCGCTAATTCCAACTCCTTGTACACTTGCAAGAAATCCTTACGTGAAAAACAAAGAAAAAAAGAAGAAGAATTAGCTAAAAAAATCTTAAACAAGAAAAAAAATAATACAAATTTAAAAATAAAAAATAAAAATCAACATAATAGATAAAAAATTCTTTTTAAAAATAATAAAAAAAATGTTCCAAAGAAGTAAATAAATCAACACCCACAAATTATATATATATATATATATATATATATATATATATATATATATATATATATTTATATATATATCTATAATAAATGAATCTATAAATAAGATATTTTTCTTATATTATATAATATAGAGGGAGAAATATGTTGAGAATAATATTTATTTCTATTATATCATTTTTATTTTTCTAATTAATCATGGTGAATCGATGATATGTTGGAGTAATCTCGACGAGGTTGAAAATCAAATCTTTTTGCTACCATTATAACACCAAAAGTATACTCAACAACCTACAACCTAAACATACCAATAACTTATGACTTAATAAGAGATGAAATGTCATTGGGTGGAAGTTCTTACTCTTTTTGCCTTATCAAAGCGGGTCAAACATGTCCCTTGGAATTGAACTTAGGTGGATGGGACAAGGGACTGCCTACTCTTTGAGCCTTATCACAATAGGTCAAAGATGTCTATTGGAATTGAACTCAAGTGGATGGGACAAGGAACGACCTACTCTCTAAGCCTTATCACAATGGGTCAACTAGGTATGTAGGAATTGAACTCCAGTGGATGGGATAAGGGATCGCCTACTCTTTTAGCCTAATCACAATAGGTCAAACATGTCCTTTGGAATTGAACTCAAGTGGATGGACAAAGCCTACTCTTTGAGCCTTATCACAACGGGTCAAACATGTCCCTTGGAATTGAACTCAAGTGAAAGGACAAGGGACTAGCCTCACAAAACAATTGACTCTTAATTTTTGGTGATATAACCTCTTACAAAAAAGCATATATCCTGAATCAATAAATCTACTTAATCTATACATATAAAATATATAAATATTTAATATAAAAACAAATAAATTTACAATCAAAGTATTCAAAATCGAAACCAGTGACCGGACCAGTACATCTATTAAATCGATTTTCAAACTGGAACTGGAAAAGTTGGACTAGTCAAAATCCCAATTGAACTAGTCTTTAAAAAAACACATAAATAATATTAAATTTAAAAAAAATACTATTTTTAATATTTAAACCGTGATTCCAAACCAATAGAGACAATATTCAAAGTTTGTTCATCTATGTATCAAAATGGCACGGAGTGCAATACATATTAGTGACAAAATACAAATCAATGAGGTTCTAAATGACCTCTAAAGACCAGAAACAATGTTACAAGCTATGGGGCCATTGGCATACTACAATACTACAAGTCTACATATCAGTGATCAACATGATCACTCATCATGATCAAACTTATCACCACTACTAGACATGGGATCATCAATAGGAGTTACATAAACATCATCTGGCTCAGAGTCTGAGGACGCCTCAACCTCATTTACAACCTTCATAATAGCACTAATAGCAATAAAACTAGACCTAATGGAAGCATGAGTTGGTCGAGTTGTAGGACTAGTGCCTTCCGTTGATTGTTTTCCTTTGCTTAATTCAATTATTGGTTATGGTTCCAATGGCACTACCGGATCTGCATTGGGATCAACTCCACTTAACTTCATGTCATCGATATCAAAATCAGCATCAAACTCAGTTGGTTGAGCCTCCACCCATTTTGATGTTCGATCAATATCGTCCAACACAATGGGATCTAGATCAGGTATTTTTTTCATCAATTGGTTGCGTCTTAGTCGAAGGTTGTATTGCACGAAGATAAGATCATTTAATCATTTTTGTTCCAAACGTTTTCTCTTCTTCGTGTGTATGCGCTCAATAAGACACCAATTTCACTCACAACCAAAAGCACTGCAAGTTTGGTTGAGGACTCTAACTGCAAACTTTTGCAATGAGGGAATTAACTACCAAATGACTCCCACCAATGTGCTACAAAGAAAAATGCATTAGTTACTTCATTTCATTACTTCATTGTACAACAATTTAGATTCTAATGTTGGTTAAAAAACAAGTATTTACAGTTTGAATTGTAAACAATTGAACTTAAAAAAAAAAAAAAAACAAATTGAAATTACTTACCTGGTTGATCCACGTCTCTTGCCATCTTTCCCAAGTTTTTGCCAAACGTACATGTTGCCATACTAAAAAGAGTATGTTGATTTCCAACTGGTCAGAATGGTTAGGGACCATGCGCTCCAAGCAATCGTATAACCCATCTTTGACCTCCCTAGTGTTCACATCTCCTAGCCAAGCTTTATAATGATACTTTGGGTTCAAGAAATACTCGACTACATGCATAGAATGATGGAGTTGATTGTTCCATCTGTTATCAATTATCCCCCAAATATGACCATATTTAACTACTTTATCCTTGTAGGTTGTCAGTATATGTGTAGGAATTTACAAGGTAAGTTCCTCAAATAAAACACCAAAGGACACCGCTCATAAACAGATCAAAAATCAATACACCGGTATTCTTGACGTGGTTAAAACCATCAAAGAGGGAAACAGTCCATGGCCTGAGCCAACGCGGCCACTTCAGGCAATTTATTAATAAAAGAAAGAAAATTTACATAAGCTTCTCTCATGAACGGTCACCTTACAAATGACCTTCCATGCTCTTTAAATAGAGATCATGGACCAATCAGGTGTTAAGCCACGGATCAAGTGTCGGTAATACCGAGGAGAGAATGAATCGTTAGATCACTTCATGTCTAGAACATATCGTGACCGTTGGATTGTGAGTTACAAAAGTACATAGTAAAGAAACACACTTTACATAACTCTATACTAGACCAAGTTATACTTAACTATTTCCCATGCGTCGGAATATCCTAACATCCTCCCTTAAGAACAACTTGGGATAGGATTGAAGGATATACAAATATGACAGAATAGAAGAAGGAAGAAGGCATTAGAGCCTATCCCCCCTTAGTGACAACTTCCTGAACTCCAACCATAAATCGAAGTTTAGTGAAATTCGCCATTGTGAGAACCTTTGTAAAGATGTTTGCAACTTGATCATTGGTTGAACAATATTTCGCTTCAAGAACATGGTCGTGAATGAGCTTTCTGATGAAGTGCATGTGTAGTTCAATGTGTTTTTTGCGCTAATGTTGGAATGGATCTTTTCATAGTTGAATGACACGTTGATTATCACACCAAAGTGTAGTCAGATGCTGCTGCTGAAAGCCAAACTCTGACAGGATCTGACGAAGCCACATGGCTTCCTTACTAGCTTCTATGGTGCCACGATACTCTACTTCTGCTGAAGAAAGAGAAATGGAACTTTGTTTATTTCAAGCCCATGTAATAGGTCCAAAACCAAGAGTGAATACATAACCTGTAGTAGACTTCCGATCATCAAGGTCACCAACCCAATCAGAATCAGTGAAACCAACCAATAGAGGAGATGCTTATGCACTGTAATGAATCTCAAACTGAACTGTACCTCGAACATAACGAAGTATTCTTTTAGCAGCTTTCCAATGACTTTCATGTGGTTTTTGTATAAATTGAGCAATAAGGCCAACAACAAAGGAAAGGTCAGGACGAGTATGGGTCGGATACAAAATTTTTCCTACAAGCTGACAATATAAGGTAGCATCAACTTCAGGGGAAGTACAAGTGACTGAAAGTTTGGCTCCAGACTGAAAGGGAGAAGGGGCTGGCTTACATTCTTCCATGTGAAAGTGGCGTAGAAGATCACAGGCATACTTGGATTGGGAAAGGGAAATACCTTCCTTGGATTGCAAGACTTGAACGACCAGAAAATAATGCAAGTGGTCCTAAGTCTATCATTTCAAACTGCTTTTTAAGGCTAGACTGCAGCATGGTTATAAAGGTTGGGATTCACTACCAGTAAGGAAAGATCATCAACATAAAGAACAATAATGATAGGGACTTACCCACTTTCTTGGTGTAGACAATATTGTCAGAATGACAACCTAAAAACCAGTATCTAAAAGAAAGCTATCCATTTTGGCATACCAAGCATGAGGGGCTTGCTTGAGACCATAAAGGGATTTCTTAAGCCGACATACAAGGCTGGAGTCTGTTTGTATAAAGCCAGGATGTTGTTCCATATAGATTTCTTCATGCAAGTCCCCATGCAAGAAGGCAGATTTAACATCCATCTAATGGACTTCTCATTTGAAAGAGGCAGCAAGGGAAAGAACAAAGCAGATAGAGTTCATTTTGGCAACAGGGGAGAAGGTTTCAGTATAGTCAATGCCTTCAACTTGTGAAAAACCCTTAGCAACAAGACGAGATTTATGTTTATCAACTTTTCCATCTTGTCCAAACTTGGTTTTGTAAACCCATTTTCGTCTAACAAGTCTTCGTCCCTTTGGAAGAGGAACAAGATCCCATGTATCATTTGCCAATAATGAACTATATTATTCATTCATAGTTGCATCCCAATCTGGATGGCCTGAAGCTTCTGCAAAGGTGTCAGGATCACAAGTTGTTGAATCTTAAGCCAGTAAAGAGGAGGCTCTATCAAACTGAGAACGAGTACGTCGTTGACCTGTAGGATCACTTGCAAGAGCACTTGCTGCATCTCAAGTAGCATGGACCCATTTTAGAAGCTGAGGAGCTGAAGGAGGATCCTGAGAAGGTGGGGGAGGATTGTCATCCTCGCTATCATCATCTGAAGAAGAAATATTTTCAGAAGTAGAAGGTATAGAGAGAGGTGGCACATCCGCTGAACTAGGTTCGTAGGCCGATATATTTTCAGCAAACTTTAGATCTCTTCTAATGATAACAATTTTGTACTTAAGTGGAATAAGTCTATATCCTTTGACATCTTCAGAATATCCAACAAAAATACATTTTTCACTCTTAGGTTCTAAAGTAAGGAAAATTTTAAGGATGGAAATTTTTCTTGAAGTTTAGAAACATTGGCGAATCTCATTAATCCCTAATATGCA
>APFE030152383.1:59450-130300 GCA_000404065.3 Pinus taeda
TCTAAAGATTTATGTTTCTCATCTAGAATATGGGCCCATGCTTCACTTCCAAAAACACGAAAGTGACTTACATCTGGTTTAATTTAGATCCATGCTTCTTTTGGAGTGATATTCTTTAAAACCTTTGTAGGAGTGCGATTTACTATCTAATTTGCACAGTTAATTTCTTATGCCCAAAAATTAAGACTAAGTCCTTTAGATTGAAGCATAATTATCCATTTCCTTTAAGGTGTGATTCTTCCTTTCAGCTACACCATTTTGTTGTGGAGTATATGGAACAATATGTTGCATTTGAATTCCACGCTCAGTGCAAAAGTTGATGAATTTGTTTTTAACATATTCTCTGCCGGTATCAGATCTTAGCTTAAGAATTTGATGTCCAGATTGTTTTTCAACAAAGAACTTAAAGGCCAAGAACATCTTAAATACTTCACTCTTGAGTTTTAAGAAGTATACCCAAGTGCGTCTCGAGAAATCATCAATGAAAGTTAAGAAATACTTGTAACTAGAGAACGAAACAACTGGAAGTTGACCACATATATCACTATGCACAAGTTGTAAAGGGGTTGAGGCGTGCCAAGAGGCACGCTTTTCAAAACTATCTCGATGATGATTTCCAAGTACACATCTGGATCAAACACCATCTCTGTAAGATACCATAGGAAGACTTGTCACCATATTTTCTTTACATAGATTTTGAAGGGAGCGAAGTTTTAAATGGCCAAATCGCTCATGCCAAAGTTTGTTAACTTCATTATTATGAGCAACAAATACTGAGGGAAGATTTGATGACCCAAAGTTGTTAAACTTATACAACCTTGTAGAATCATCAATAATGCGAGTAGCTAAAATCTGTTTAGGATCTCTTAGGTCCTTAATTACAACATTATGAGGTGAAAATTCAATGGTTTTACCTTCACCTGAATGAGTTATCCGATATATAGATAGAAGGTTGCAAGATAAGGTTGGAACACATAATACATCATTAAATTGACCATTGTCTAGATGAACAGTTCTAGTCCCTACAACACTAAGAGATCTATCATCACCAATATATATATTTTTGGTGTTATAATTATTTAAAGAAGAAAACATGGCTTTGTTTTTGGCCATGTGATAAGAAGCCCTAGAATCAATGAGCCACTTGTTGTCGTATGGAGTGTCTAGGCGCCGCGACAATGCTCAGAGTAAGGGTTGTCACTCTTGATCCTTACTCTGTTTACACTCTCTCCTAGGCAAGTCAAGGGGGTAGTCCCTGAGGTAAATGGATGAGAAAGCTTGTGGAACACGAGCTCTAGGAGATCTTAATGATGGATAACTTGACCAATTTAAAGCAAGTCTATGTCAATTACGACATAGGGATTAAGATAAGACACAATTACAAGCTAAAATGACTATAGACCAGTGCCTTTAATATGAATTAACCATAGACTAAATAATAACAAGTCATCTAGAACAATTTCAAATGTGACGAATAAGGACAATCATGAATTATTGAATGTAAACTGCTCAAAACTTTATCACGCCAGATATTCCAGATTTAAAATAATTTTCATCAATGACCAAGATCTAGAATTAATTAAATTTCTCTTATCGCCAATATAACTTTTGAAACCTTAATCGCACTTGAAAATAGAGAAATATCAAAAATGCATTTAATCACCAAATAACACTAAGGAACTTCAGATAAACAATTTTAATTATTCCTTAGGCAATAACTTCAATGCGAAAAATGGATAAGAAAAATAAATCAAAGGGTTAATAAATCGAATTTTTAATGGGTCGTAGGCCATGTTAATTTTTTTTTTAATGTTAAATCGCAATTCCTTTAATTTGCTTTAGTTTATTTCATTTTTAAATTTTAGAATTTTTTAAGTTTAAAATAAAATAAAATAAAATTGAAAAAAAAAAAAAACTAAATGAAACCAAAATCGAACTTTTGATTTTTTTAATTTTTTAAGACAACAAACTTCATAAAATAAAATAATGCTACCTATATAACCCAAAGTCGAAATTTAAAAAAATGTGAATACACTAACCTAATTGAACCCATAAAAATAAAAATAAAAATAAAGGTCGAAATGCTTTTGTTGTTTGTTGTTTGCAAATTCGACGATGACAGACAGCGAGGGTCAAGAGCTGGGCAAAGATGGATGGAGTTGTGGGTGGTGGATAGTAGAACGGATGGCGAAGAGATAGCGAGAGGATGCAAGTTTGCGTGGATAGGGAGGATTGATGAAGAGGCTGTAAGTTAAAGGATGGATGCGGATCTAGAGGAGTGATGGTTTGCAGTGAGGAACGAGGGGAAAATACGCAAGTCTGGATAGCGTGGATGGGTTGCAAGGAATGGACTTGCGTAAGGGGTTGTGGGTAGCACGCAGGGAGCGTGGAAGGATTAGCTACGTGGAAGGACTAGGGATGGACAGACTGCTTTAGGGCTACGGACAGAGAGGATGGAGGTTATGGTAGCGGAGGGTTAGCAGGTGAGAAGACAGAGCAGCAAGGAAGAGCAGTCACGTGCAAGAGGAGTTTGAAGGTGCAGCGGAAGAAGGAAGCAAGCTGCGAGCTGGAGGAATCCACATGTCTTGAAAGACAACCTTGGAGCCCTAAAAAAAGTGCATATGTCTGTGGACCTCTCCTTAAAAAACAAATTTCGAAATTTCTGTGTAGAAAAATGCAAAAAACCCCAAGTAGTAGATAAAATGGTGGCCCAAGAACCCAAGGGAACACTCCATAAATATCTAGTTAAAATGTTGAAATCTTCTGCTTCAAATTTGTTAATGAAACCCTTACGAAATTTCCAGATCTGAAAATAAAAAATAAATAAATTTAAACACTTGGACTGCAAAATGTCTAAATAATATCCCTGAAAATTGATTTTGACAGACCCCGGAGATCTAGACCTTACCCTCCAGGGCCTAGATCTGGACTCTATACATATTTCTCCTCCAGATCTGTAGCTGCAAGACAACAATAAAACACCCAAACGATATATACAAAAACCCAGAAAAACCCAAGTTAGAAAACCAAAAATAATTACAAATCTATGTACATGAATGGTAGATCTATTAGATCTAGGGAGTGTGAGTCCAACTCTGCTCCCAAATCTAATAATATGAGGCTCTCAACAACCAGATCTATCGATTTAGCACAACGAAAATTAAATTTTCTTAAAGTTTAAGGAGGTGCTGAGCTCAAAACCCTTCATGCATCACCCATAAAAAAACATCTTAT
This sequence comes from Pinus taeda, assembly GCA_000404065.3. Taxonomy (NCBI): domain Eukaryota; kingdom Viridiplantae; phylum Streptophyta; class Pinopsida; order Pinales; family Pinaceae; genus Pinus; species Pinus taeda. The sequence continues at coordinate 62,685 of APFE030152383.1, forward strand.
GATAAACCCGGGATCAAATTAAGTTGGGCTCTTCAGGAAACACGAAACGAGAGTTGGTTGGTCCAACTAAAAACTTCCCCAAACGCCCGATGATATAAAAATCAAGACTTTCCTACAAGACTCAATTCAACCATAAACATAGAGTAAGAAAACGATAATAAAATTCAGATAAATAGAGATATCTGTTATTATATTCAAAACTTAAATTACCATTCAAACCCCAGCAACTAAGCACGATACTTGTACTCAAATCACTCTTTAGAAAGCTATCATCAATTCTTAAAAATAAATCTATGCATGAAAATGACATCTTACAGTATTTCCACGAAGAGTAACACCAGCAGAAATTAACCCCAAAGTCTTTCTTTATTGCTCATAAAAAGATTACAAGAGAGCTTTTCGCTTAGCACACAATCAAAAGATTGGATGAACTGACTGATAAATGACCTCCTATTTAAAGACAAATCCTCCAATGGCTAGTTCAAGTGATCCTCATCAAAACAATTTCGACCGTTGATGAGGACCAACATTTCTTTTAATCTCATCCGTCGAAATTTTAAATTTTTGAGGAAATTCGAAATTTTCAATTTAATGCATTTTAATTAATTCAAAAAATAATTTTTTGAATTAATTTCCTCAAAATTTTGACTTTGACTTAACTCAGGGACCAAAGGCTTAAAATTTAGTGTAATAATCAATTTACTTTAGTCCCGGGACCTCTTAAAATTTAATTTTGAAGGACCAACGAATTTTGCTTTTGGATAATTTAAATTTACCTAGGACCTAAAATTAATTAAATTTCTGGCTTAGGATTTAAATTAAATTTTTACCAAAAAAATTTAATTACTTAACCTATAAGGGGATAAATTATCTTTCCAACCCTCAAGACACTTTACATCATGATTTTCACATTTTTTACATCTCAAGGGGGAAAACCCATTTGCAAAAGACCCTCACAGACTACCCAGTTTTGCTACAAAAATATAATCTAGTAAATCAAGAAATTTGTAATAAAATAACCTAACCAAATAGTTAGGGTTATTCCCAAATCACTTTTACATAAACTTGATCTAGAACACTAGGACTCCCCTAAGATCCCAGTGACAAAAGTCATTCCGGATTTGAGGTAAGGTTGAAGGAAAACTCTGTCGACCATTCAAGAATGGATTGGTGAAACAAAAAACCTCCTGGAATGTAGATCGTTAACAGAAAAATAGGTTTACCTAGGTAATTACATACACGACACAAATCTGCTAAAATTATTTACATCATACACATGCAGAATGGGTTTACATTAGAAGATGATGATCAAGTTGATGATGATAGCTGGACGGCACAAACACATCGATCAGGCACTATCCCTTTTGCGAAAAAAAGGGGGGTATTGCTATGGGTCGTTGACAGGTAGTGGTTAACATCTGGCTCTACTTGGGGACACATTGTTGTACTAGAGGAATGTGAGAATCCAGAATCTGCATCCACACAACACACAACATAACATAAGTAGCGTCCATCCAAAAATCATCATATAACGTTAAGCACGAGAAAAATATAGGCTTTTAATTTATTAACTAGTCTAACAACAAGAAAAACCCAAATCTAACTACAAAATGAAATACTGAAATAACAAGGCATAAGAGTAGAAATACAATACAAAGGATGCCCCATGGCATCAGATGCATTCAATATAGTGCATACTAAGCATTTTCCTGCTTTCAAGCAAATCTGTCGATTGTTTGTCGGATGTGCCATGTCCAATTTTGCATACAGCAGGACTTTTTCCTATCCGAAAATAAAGTTGTACGCAACCATGTGATGCATCAAATTGCTTTCTCATTCTCTTTCTCTTGCGCTTTTTCTTTGTGGCAGGATGTATCATTGATGACGTGGAGCATTCTATTTCAAAACTCTCAGATGAAGTATGTAGGATATAGATGACATGTATTTCTTCATTTTTCATCTGCTCTGTCAAGAATGATGGATCAATCACACATGTGTCATGAGTAATAACTTGAAATTTTTTAATTTCTTCTTTGATTATGTCATTCTTAGTTAAATCTTCGTTAATGGAGTTAGCCTCTTTCTTGAGATATTCACAACAAGATGGGACCTATGATTTCCTCTCTTCCAGCCTCTTATGTAGTGAACCCATTTCTCTGGCATGTTTTACTATTAACTTCGCTTGATTGAGTTCAATGTTCATGAATCTTTCTTGCAGAGTGACATGATTAACTTGCATAGCCTTTATTTGATTATGAATAATGGAAATCTGATTATAATGATTAACTTCCATTATCTTTAATTTGTTTCCGATGATATGTATTCGATATGTATTTATGATACATGGTACCTACTTTTCTTCTATGGCCAATAATCTATTCTGAAGAGATATTTGACCAAATTCCATGTCCTTTATAATTTTATCATTCTTTGTTTTCATGCCCATGAAACAGTGTTGCATATAGTTTATCTCTTCCTTATTATTTTCTTGCATGGTAGCTAACTGATTATTATAATTGAATCTCATGATGGTCATTTATTCATCCATAGTTGAAAATTTGTTCTGAATCGAACTTATTTCTTCTCGATAACTTGTTTCCATGGCAGTCATGTGATTTGAATGATTAAATTCCATGATCATCATCTTTTCCTCTAGGACTAATAACTTGCTTTGCATAGAATTAATTTCCCTGTCATGATTAGCTTTCATGGTTTCCATTTCCTTAGCGTGTTGACTCTACATGTCGCTTACGTGATCAGAGTGAATAATTTTCATGATTTCCATCTCCTTGTCACATTTTTCTAGGTGGGTGTACAAAGTCCTCATATCCTTGACGTAATCAGTTACAAGGTTTTATTGATTAAGCTCCATATTTTTTACGAGTTGCGTTAGTTCTTCATCAGTTACAAAGTTTTCTTGATTAAGCTCCATATTTTTTACGAGTTGCGTTAGTTCTTCTATAATTTGCTTATCATTTTCCCTTTCATTGTTGACATTGATTTGACAACATGTCCCTGTTTTCCCATTGTCATGGATTTGACTTGCAACGATACAAATGGATGCCACGTTCTGATATGGAGAATTGTCTTGAAATATTTCACTGGCAGTTGGATCCTTTATAATATCACTCTCATTATGTTGCATAATGTTAGGGGCATAAGGCGAGCTACCTTAATCACCATATCTATCTGTAAAAGCATTGACAATGTATTGTAAAGAAGCGAATGAAATTCAAGACAATTATCAAACCAATTCAAAGCATCACCCTCTAAAGAAAAGGAAAATAGAGACATCTTGACATCTTCATGTTTATATTGGGGAGAACTATAATATTTGATTATTGTATGAGAAACCCTGCGTAGATGCTTTATAACAACAACTGAATCACCACCCGAGAACAATGGCAATTTATGAATGGCCTCTTCTAGTTTATCATAGAGAAAATCAGTAAAATGACACGAGGTAAACGAATCATCCATGATGACTTGCTTGAAGGGATAAGGAGGGACCAAATGGGTGCTAGAGAGAGACCTCTGCTCAAGAAAATCAAGAGTTCCACAATAAGCGAGTTTCTACTAGAAATTCTTCTAAGAAATGAAAGAAGTGGAGTTGCCACTTGAACATGAATCTAGCTCTAAGATCCAAAAGGCAAACAACTGGATATAAGGAAGGGTTTCTTGTTTGAGAAATAATGCATGAATAAGTAGAGTCATTGCCCAAACAATAAACGTATTGATATGTCCAGGTGCTAAAGGTGCAGATGAAGTGATTAAATGAGATGACGAAAGGTAAAGCGATGAAAAGATCAAATGACATCAGGAAATGTTGTGCCTTTTGACAGGCTATGAATGGTGGAAAAGATGAGATTATTAAAATGATGTCAAAGAAACCAAGGACAAAAAAAACTATATCCCCGGCAACGACGCCAAAAAATGTTGTCGTTGTTGTGTCAAATGAAAAGATGAGAAATGAGAAGAATGATGAGGAAATGTCATTGAAATGTTGAGAATAAAATATCCCCGACAATGGCGCAAAAAAAGTTGTTGCACAGAGTGTCTAGGCACCGTGACAACGCTCAAAGTAAGAGTTGTCATTCTTGATCCTTACTCCATTTAGACTCTCTCCTAGGCAAGTCAAGGGGGGTAGTCCCTAAGGTAAATGAATGAGAAAGCTTGTGGAACACGGGCTCTAGGAGATCTTAATGATGGACAACTTGACGAATTGAAAGTAAGTCTTGGTCAATTATGATAGATGGATTAAGATAAGACACAATTACAAGATATAAATGACTATATACCAATGCCTTTAATATGAATTAACCGTAGATTAAATAATAAGTCATGCAGAACAATTTACAAATATGATGAATAAGGACAATCATGAATGATTAAATGTAAACTGCTCAAAACTTTATCATGCCAGATATTCCAGATTTAAAATAATTTTAATTAATGACCAACATCCAGAATTAACTAATTTTCTTTTATCACCAATATAACTTTTGAAACATTAATTTTCAAAAATGCATTTAATCACCAAATAACACTAAGGAACTTTAGATAAACAATTTTAATTATTCCTTAGGAAATAACTTCAATGCGAAAAAATGGATAAGAAAAATAAATCAAAGGGTTAATGAATCGAATTTTTAGTGGGCCGTAGGCCACGTTAATTTTTTGTTTAATGTTAAAGCACAATTCCTTTAATTTACTTTAGTTTATTTCATTTTTAAATCGTAGAGTTTTTTTAAGTTCTAAAAAAAAAAATCAAAGTCAAAATAAAACAATGAAAAATAAAATCTAAATAAAACAAAATGAAACCAAAATTGAACTTTTGATTTTTAAAATTTTTTAAGACAACAAACTTCATAAAATAAAATAATGCTACTTATCTAACCCTAAGTTGAAACTTAAAAAAATGTGAATACACTAAACTAACTAAACCCATACAAAATATAAAAGGGTTGAAATGCTTTTGTTGTTTGTTGTTTGCAAGTTCGACGGCGGCAAACAGCGAGGGTCAAGAGCTGGGCAGAGATGGATGGAGCTGCGGGTGATGGATAGCAGAACGGATGGCGGAGAGGCAGCAAGAGGATGCAGGTTCGCATGGATAGGGAGGATTGATGAAGAGGCTACAGGTTAAAGGATGGATGTGGATCTGGAGGAGCAATGGTTTGCAGTGAGGAACGAGGGGAAAATACGCAAGTCTGGACAGTTGGATGGGTTTCGAGGAATGGAGCTGCGTAAGGGGTTGTGGGTAGCACGAAGGGAGCGTGGAAGGATTAGCTGTGTGGAAGGACTAGGGATGGACAGACTACTTGAGGGTTGCAGACAGAGAGGACACAGGGTATGGCAGCGGAGGGTTAGTAGGTGAGAAGACGGAGCAACAAGGAAGCGCAGTTGCGTGCAAGAGGAGTTTGAAGGTGCATCGAAAGAAGGAAGCGGGTTGCAAGCTGGAGGAATCCACAAGTCTTGAAAGACAACCTTGGAGCCCTACAGATGTGTGTGGACCTCTCTTTTAAAAACAAATTTTGAAATTTATGTCTAAAAAAAATGAAAAAAAAACCCAGGCAGTAGTTAAAATGGTGGCCCAAGAACTCAAGGGAGCACTCCAGAAATCTATGGTTAAAATGTTGAAATCTTCTGCTTTAGATTTGTTAATAAAACCCTCATGAAATTTCCAGATCTGAAAATAAAAAATAAATAAATTTAAACCCTTGGACTGCAAAATGTCTGAATAATATCCTTGAAAATCGATTATGACAGACCCGAAAGATCCGGATCTTACCCTCCAGGCCTAGATCTGGACTCTATACAGATTTCTCCTTCAGATTTGTAATTGCAAGACAACAATAAAACACCCAAACAATATATACAAAAACCAAGAAAAACCCAAGCTAGAAAACCAAAAATAATTACATATCTATGTACATGAATGACAGATCTATCAGATCTAAGGAGTGTGTGTCCAACTCCGCTCCCAGATCTGATAATCTGAGGCTCTCAACAGCCAGATCTATGGATTTAGCACAAAGAATTTTTTTTTTTTTTTTTTAATTTTAAGGAGGTTTTGAGCTCAAAACCCTTCATGCATCATCCATAAAAAAACATCTTATGATAAGCCCGAGATCAAATTAAGTTGGGCTCTTCAGAAAACACAGATCTGGAGTTGGCTACTCCAACTGTAAACTTCCCCGAACGCCTGATGATCTAAAAATCAACACTTTCCTACAAAACTCAATTCAACCATCAACATAGGGTGAGAAAACGATAATAAAATTAAGATAAATAGAGATTCCTGCTATTATATTCAAAACTTAAATTATTATTCAAACCTCAACGATTGAACAAGATACACGTACTCAAATCACTCTTCAGAAATCTATCATCAATGGTTAAAAAGAAATCTATGCATGAAAATGACACATCTTACAGTATTTCCATGAAAAGTAACACCAGCAGAAATTAACACCAAAGTCTTTCTTTATTGATCATAAAAAGATTACAAGAGAGCTTTTCTCTTAGCACACGATCAAAAGATTGGATGAACTGACCGACAAATGACCTCCGATTTAAAAATAAATCCTCCAACATCTAGTTTGAGTGATCCTCGTCAAATCGATCTCGACCGTTGATGAGGATCAAAATTTCTTTTAATCTCATCTGTCGAAATTTTAAATTCTTGAAGAAATTCGAAATTTTCAATTTAATGCATTTTAATTAATTCAAAAATTAATTTTTTTACTTAATTTCCTCAAATTTTGACTTTGACCTAACCCCAAGGACTAAAGGCTTAAAATTTAATGAAATTATAAATTTACATTAGTCCCGGGACCTCTTAAAATTTAATTTTGAAGGACCAACGAATTTTGCCTTCGAAGAGTTTAAATTTACCTAGGACCTAGAATTAATTAAATTTCTGGGTTAGGATTTTAATTAATTTTTTACAAGAAAATTTAATTAACTAACCTATGAGGGAATATATTATTTTTCCAACCCTCAAGACACTTTACATCATGATTTTCACATTTTTTACATCTCAAGGAGGAAAGCCCATTTGCAAAAGACCCTCACAGACTACTCAGTTCTGCGACACAAATATAATCTAGCAGATCAAGCAATTTGTAATAAAATAACCTAACCAAATAGTTAAGGTTATTCCCAAATCACTTTTACATAGACTCAATCTAGAACACTAGGACTCCCCTAAGATCCCAGTGACAAAATCCATCCGACTTTGGGGTAAGGCTGAAGGAAAGCTCTGTTGACCATCCGAGAATGGATCGGTGAGACAAAAAACCTCCTGGAATGTTGATCGTCACTAGAAAAGTAGGTTTACCTAGGTAATTACATACATGACACGGATTTGTTGATATTATTTACATTATACACATGCAGAATGGATTTCCATGATAAGATGATGATGATAGTTGGACGACACGAACACATCGATCAAGCACTATCCCTTTTGCAAAAAAAAAAGGTGTATTGTTATGTGTTGTTGACACATAGTGGTCAACACCACTCATGAGAATGAGAAGAAGAAGACACATTTAGTGCATAACCAGACCGAGATGCTTGACAACCACATGCAAAAAATGTTATTCTTGAAGATGAAGTTGAAGTTGAAGAGTGCTCCAAATGGATGTTATGCTTCTTCATTACTGCTTCCAAGGCTTCCATCTTCTTAAAGCATTTGTATTCTAAGTGGCCATCTCGATTACAAAAGTGGCAATGTCTATCAATTTTCTTCCATTTGTTTTTATTTGTCTTATCATTTTGAAACTGAAATTTCTTAGGACTCTTGTTTGGTTTAGGATCATTCTTTTTAGGACACTGCTTCTTAGGATTCTTTGAACTTGGTTATTGCTCGGCTGCTAAGGCTTTCTTAGAATAGTTTCTAAGATTAAAAAAACCAAGATCTAAGAGTTTTTCTTGTTCTCTTATTAAAGAATCACAAAATGCATCAAAAGATGGGGAACTTGTAGTCTTGTCCTTGAGAAATAAAGGCTTCTCTAGTAGAATGGAAGGTGGAAACAAACACAGAGTAGGTTGGTCCCAACTTAGTAAGAATAGAATAAATAAGGCTACCATCTTCTTTCTTAACCTTAACACCTTCCAAGAGAAGTCTAAGGGTCTTGAACTTGGACAAAAAATCTTCAATGGAAGAAAAATTATTGGGGTCCAATGTTTTCGAATTGATGGGCTCTAATTTCATTTTTAATTCCAAAAATTTTAGTGATTTGTTTCATTGCTTCATTAGGGGTATCAAGTTCTGTGATATGGAATCTAAGGTCTGGAGAAATAAACATCCCTATCAACCCACGTGCTTGATCTTGCATATTTTCCCATTTCACTGTCTTATCTTCATCTTTAGGTTTAGTTTCTTGGCCTGAAACTATTCTGCAAAGACTTTTACTTCTAAGTAAATCCACATTGTAAGACCACCATTAGAAGTAGTTGGTGTTGTCAAGAATAACTTGGCATGGACTTTCTATTTTGACAAAAACTAAAGCTATAGATGTTGAAACTAAGTGTTCCAATGGAAATATCTCGAAAAATTAGGTTGAATAAAAAAATGGCTCTGAAAACGACTTCCAGATGAAGAAGTTATGGCTTTTAGAAGAAAAGTTGTTGAAGATGTTGACGAAGTGCGTGAATGTGCAGAAGTGAATGATAATGTTATATTTTTTTTTAAACTAATCCTACACCTCTCCCCCTCCCCCTTTCCAAGCTTAATCTAATTTAATTAAACTTATATATATATATATAATATATATATATATATATATATATATATATAATATATATAACCCACTTTTATAAATAAGTGAAAGTCACTTTACAATGGTACTTTATGAGCTACCCACTAAATTGTAACTTAAATAAAAGATAAAAAGATTTTAGAATTTTAACTCACTCACTTTTATAATGGGTAAGAACACTTTTACATAAAGTAACTTTAAAACATAAGTTACATGTGTTTTTTGAAAAACTAACTCAACAAAAAAGACTTGAACTCAAGAACTATATTCTCATAAAGTAACTTTGGACTAAGTGAGCTAGTTTAAAAGGTTAGTAATTTTTGGAAAAGAGGAAGGGGTTTTTTTTGTTTTTTTGTTTTTTTAGTCATTGAATCTTTGGGGTGCATGCTTCCTTGAAAAAACTATTTTTCCCTACAAAACAAAAAACCAAACAACCCAACACAAACATGCAACAAAAAACCAAACCTTATGGCTTGAAGTTAGCTTTGCCGAAACTAAATATTTTCTTCAATGTTTCTGATTTTCTGAGATCACACTAAGGCGCCGCGGAAAAGAGCATACGCATGAGAAAAATCCTTCCTTTATGTCTATGATTTGCCCAGATCACACAGAGTCGTGCAACAAAGAGTATACACAGAAATGAAAGGTATAGATCCGGTAATAAAAAAACAGAGACCTAAATAAACTGAAATAAACAGAGAAATGAATAATTAAAACTGCAAATAGAGATTGTATACCTCCAGATCTTAAAAATGATGTAGCTAGAGCTAGCGGAAACATTTTCGCGTGAAATGAAAGGGGTTCCTCACTAGAACAAATGCTCCTAACACAATAGCGCAATCCTCTCGGCCCGAAAACAGTTAGAAATAGGAGATCTAGGAAATGACAGTCGGATGCAGTTGTATCGGCTTCGGATTTGGATCACCAACAAATGCGGTCGTCAAATAGATCCGATACCATGTAGGAATTTACAGGGTAAGTTCCTCAAATAGAACACCAAAGGATGCAGCTCACAAACAGATCACAGATCAATACACCAGTGTTTTTGACGTGGTTAAAACCCTCAAAGAGGGAAACCGTCCACGTCCTGAGCCAACGCGGCCACTTCAGGGAATTTATTAATAAAAGAAAGAAAATTTACATAAGTTTCTCTCATGAACAGTCACCTTACAAATGACCCTCCATGCTCTTTAAATAGAGATCATGGACCAATCATGTGGTAACCCATGGATCAAGTGTCGATAATACAGAGGAGAGAATGAACCGTCGAATCACTTCATGTCTAGAAATTATCCTGACCGTTGGATTGTGAGTTACAAAAGTGCATAGTAAAGAAACACATTTTACCTAACTCTATCCTAGGCCAAGTTATACTTAACTATTTCCTGTGTTGGAATATCCTAACAATATGCTCATTTGCCTGATCCATAGCCTCATAGATGTAGCCCATGGCCAATTTTTCCCCATCCAGCATCTGTAGCACCTTAACAAGGGGCTCGTCAATTTCACAACCTCTGCAGACTTTATCTAAAAAGATTTGTTAAAAACTTTATTTTTGGTGTCTTTGCAATCTTGTCTGTGAGTCCACCAGATGAAGTCCATTCATCTAGAAAAAATATTTTCTACGATTTTTTTGTTTGTTGAGAATTGGGAGTTTGCAACATAAGGAACTAAGCTGCAAATCTCGTAACTGCAAGCCTAACAAGCTCTTTGCCCCCAATGTTTTTACTCATTAGACTCAATGCCCATGAGTGGTTGTAGATGTATTTCTGTGATGCACTTGGCCTGCTCTACAATGCTTTTTACCCACTCCACTTTGCATATGTCCTCAAGCATGAGGCCTATGTAATGTGCAACACATGGATTCCAAAATATGGTCTTATATTTGGCCTCTATCATTTTTCCAACAAGAACATAGTTTGACGCAGTATCTGTGATAATCCGCACAACATTCTCCTCCCCCACTTCCTTAATAATCTCTTCCAAAAGCTCAAATAGAAGGTTTACATCCTTCACCCTATCAGATGCATCAACTAATCTCAAAAACATGGCTCCTTGAGTGAAAGAAACAAGGAAATTAGTGATATTGTGGTTCTTTCTGTCAGTCCATCCATTTGACATGATGGAAAAACCTATTTTGTGCTATGACTCTATACTCAGTAAAATATTCATAGATATAAAAAAACTCTTTTTGCAAAAGAGTTTCCCTTAATTCATGCACACTAGGGCCTTTCAAGCCCTTTCTTGCAACTATAACAAAGTCCCACATAGCTTGGTAATAAGGTGAGTGGGAAGCATTAAAAGGGATATCTGCATCATACCACCATCTAGTAGTGTATTAAAAAGCAAATTCTTTGCATTGCTTTTTCCAATGGTTATCCAAAGTGAGTTGACATTGAGTTAGAATTGGTTGGGAGAAAGTGGCATTAACAGAGACAATGGCAGCAAAAGTTGAGAAATAACTCTAGATGTCTATCCTTTTTTTTTAGATTGTTGGCCTTGATTATAAGACCCAAGAGTAGGGGAAACATAGTGGAAGGGGTCATTGGGGGAAGGGATCGAAGAGGAGTCTAGAATCTCAAAATCTTCATACCCACCATCTCTCATGACTTGTAAAATTTCCTTCTTCCTTGCAATTTCTTCTTGGATGGCCTTATCACTAGCCTTATTCTCCTCAAACTTCGTAAGGTATTCTGTCATAATATCGCCTATCACTTCCTTTGGTGCTTTACATGGCTTTTCTTAGCCTCTTATTTTAACCAAGTGTTGTTTCAACCTGAGAATACCACCTCTTCCAATAGATTTTTTGCCATATTTATATATCATTTTTCCATTAATCATATCACAATGAGCCCATGCAGTGTCCTTAGCTTTTGGAGGCATGGTGGGTGCTAGCTAATGAAATATTTGAAATTTGAAAAGGAAAGAAATCTGCAAATTAAAAAAAATAAATAAATAAATTGCAACTATGTAAAATGGAAAACCTAAGATAAATTTGGAAAAAAAATGGGCATATTTAACCTACAAACATGTTGAAATTTAAGACTTAAACTACCAGTTGAAATTTGAAAGAACATAAAAAAACTATTAAATATATGTACAACAATGAAATATAAATCCTTACTTGAAAATGCAAACTAGCTTCTTTAGCCTCGGCCCTCCTCTTGAAAATGCCAACTCCACTAACAGCTCCAAAGTAGCTCCAAAATGACAAAAACAACCCAAACTCTCAGCACTCTCCAAGCTCACAATGAAACTCACAAAAACTCCAAATGAAATGTGTGAGGTAAACAGGAAAGAAGACATCCTTTTAAAGGCTTGGAGGGGTTGTATTTTTAGGGAAACAATGCCTAATTTCCCTAAAACCGCTCCAAAACACTAAAAAACCACTTGTTTGGGTGGGGTCCACGGTCAGCCTGGCAATAAACCAATTATTTTATGAGTAAACTGGCCAAAAAATCAGCCAATTTATGGTTGGTTAATGCAACACTATAGCCTGCGGACACAAAAAAACCGATTTTTCTACCAATTAAGTCCTTCCAAGTAATAAACTAGCCTGTTTGATTGGTTTCCGGTTCGAACCAACCCGTTTTGAATACAATGCTTTCCATATACACCAAAACTAATCATTAAAATATATATATAAAGAATACAAGCCTAAAATAATAATATATAATATATATAATATATATATTATATATATAATATATATATATATAATATATATATATATATATATACATACCAGAGTACAAGTCCTTACATCGAGGGTAGTGATAAATATACACAAAGAGATACAAGTCCATAGAAGTGAAAAAAGGAAGAACCACGCAATTCCAAGCTGAAAGGAGGACCAGGCATCTCAAGGCCCGCGGAACCATACACAACGAATGGAAAGAACTCTCTTCTAACGGATTTGTTTGAAACGCAGAAACATATATAACAGATGGAAAGAGCTCTCTTCTAATGTATTGGTTCGAAGGTAAATAGCGCTGGAATGTTGGGCAGCAAAAGCAAGAATTTAATCCATTCCTCTTTTATGCTGTCGAGCGGCCTTCCGTCTCCTTGCCTTCACTGTGGTTCAGTAAATTCATTTCTTTTTTGCTTCATCTGAAGTGCTTCCTTTAATTTGCTTGCCCACCTTACCTATGCTAATACACTCAATAGCTAGGATTAGCAGTAGCCAGGATTAACTAGATTAGGTTATGGCTCATCATTTTGGGTTAAGGTGTTAGTTTAATTATTCTATGTTTGACAGTTTTTAGTGGATTGTGTTGAAACAAGTTTTGGTTAGTTTTTAAATGAATAAATGAATTCAGCATTGTGAAAGATCTTGAGGCAATCCAATTACACACAGTTCATGAATCAAATATAAAACAATAAAATCATAAATTAGTCTTTAGCTGATTGTGGTGAAATCAGTTTTGGTTAGTTTTTAAATGAATAAATAGATTTAGCCATGGTGAAAAATCTTGAGACAATAAAATTATGTAAAATCCAAAAATCAAATCTAAAACAATAAAATCACATATCAATCCTCAATTAATCAGATTATGCAGAGTTCAAAAATCAAACTAATAATTCACAAAGTCCTACCAAATTTCTAACTAATTTAACCCAAATATTTGGAACAAATTTAGCAAACTATGTCAGAAAAAGATTCAAAACATAGACCAATGAGATTATGGCATTTTTAATAGCTCTAGTCATGTCGGTGCGCCTTTACTATCTCACTCTGCCCAACAGGTAACCTGAAGTCTGATATCTAAGCTTTCTTCTTCTGGGATCCAACCTCTCCTACACATTGGCTTCGACCTTCCACTCATTCTAGTGCCATGGAAGCATTAAATTCAACAGACCATGCAGCGGTGAGAGGCATAGTAAAGCTCATCGTCCGGTGGGAGATATCATCCTACTTTAGCCAAGATATAGGCATTCTCGCCATGAAAGAATTGTTTGAAGTCTTTTACACACTCGAAATTAATAGAAGCAAACCGAGCACACGAAGAAATTTCCAGGCCGCCACAGGCCACAGGCCATGGAGGCGCATACCTCCTCGTAAACCCTTGATTGTTGACTTCTCTCACACAGATCTACAGTCTATCGCATTGACAACCCATGCATTTGACCTGTATCCGAGCTCAGGGTCGTCCATGGACATAGCATTGACCTTGACATTGTACCCTTCAAGATAAGGGCTATCCTCTCATTTTTCTCCCAACCAAGCCCAAAATTTAACTCCAATTTAAGTCATGCCAAATGCCATTCTTAAATCAAATTTCAAGAGACAGGTGACAGGTGAGAGTTAAACCCGAACTCGCAAGGAGTCAAGGCTAATTGATTACAGGACAAGGCTAAAACAACTACATACCATCAGTGAGGCCACGCGCGGACAGGGAAAGGATGGCCGCGTCTCCCTCTCTCTAGGGAAAGATGAAAAACCAAAAGAAAAAGGGGCATAACCACGCATGCCTGAGCCCTTGCAAGCCTCTGTAACCAAACCTTAACCCTAGTGCTCTGTGAAGGAGTTGATCCAAGTCAAGTCGGACCTAAGCCAGTTGAGCCAAGCAGAGGAGCTTATGGAGGAACGACGGGAGCCAAGCAGAGAAGCTGAGTGACGAATGACTGGCCGTGGAGCATGGTCGTGCTTAGAGCAGGCAGGAAACTCGACAAAAAAGGAGTAAAATGGAGGGAAAAACTCCTCGACGTTGGCAAATAAGGAGTAAAATGGAGACAAAAAACTCCTTGACATTATGTTCAAAAAAAATTATTATCAAATTTTTTCATAAGCAAATTTATTTTATTTTAGCGTGAACTATTTTATTTTAATTATTTTTTATTTTAGTGTCACGTAAATTAATTTAATTTTATTTTATTTTAAAAAGAAAATGTGTAATTTTTTTTATGCTATTTAAATTGTATTTTGAATGTTATAAACATGTATTGAGTCATTTTCTCAACATATATTAAAGTGGTTTTTCCTTATTAATATATTTTTAACTATACATCAATAATAATTTATATTAAAATATATTTTATCAAATTTATATTAAATATTTTATTAAAGTGGTTTTTTTGTTTTTAATGTATTTTTAACTATACTATAATAATAATTCATATAAAATATTTTATTGATATTTTATTTTATACAATTTTAGAACATTTTGTTTTAAATATTTATGAAGTTGATATTACATGTAACAAATTTTACTCATATTTTTTACTTCTAATTATTTTACAGGAAATTATATTTTTTTTTTACTTTTAATTATTTTACATGAAATTATATTAGGTTATATGGACCACTAATTAAAGACGTAGTCTAATTTATAGACGAAATGGAGTTTTTTAGGACATTTAGTTTGGTTAATTTTTAACCAAAATTACGCAAAACTTTTAAAAATTTGAGTTTAACTTGTTTAATATACAAAATTTGAGTGCTTGGGAAGGGGGTGACGGTGTTGAATCCATTTATGCATTCAAAAATGCATTTTAAATTTTTAAACACATTCTTTCTTGAAATTGTTTTGCCCAGTGAAAAAGTCTATTTCCTCAATAAGTTAGACTAAGCCCTAATTAAATATGCATGGCATATTTTTTTTCTTTTTTTTCTTTGGTAAAAAATATGAAATATTTTCTAATATATAAATATATAGAGAGTTATCAATATATGTTTATAAAAAAAATTAGAATATTTATTTCTATGGTTTATATGGTTTAAATAATATAATAATAATGTTAATTATAAGGTTCGTATAGTGTGTAAGGTTTAATTCCTCACAGGGCTTAGAATAGACAGTGATAAGTGTTATGTTAAGGTACTCCATAGTGTAAAGGTCATTAGGTCAAAACTCCCTGAGCAAAAATCCAATCACGCTAAGGGTCGGTGTGGATTTTGATGGTCAAACTCCCTGGGCAAAAATCTAATCATGCTAAGGGTTGGTGTGGCTTAGGCCAGATAATCTCCATGTGATTTTGATGGCTTAGATGCCCCTAGGTCGCAACTACGCAAACCATAGGTTAGGGGTGTCAATCATCATAGGACTAGCATAACCTAGCAAACAAACAAAAAATGTTTAAGGTTTAATGATAATGTTGATGTAATTAACATTAAAATTATTACCAATCAACATTATCGTGATTAATTACATTATGTTATCTTTATTTGATTAGCATTAATTAATTTAATGGTTAAGATAATGTAAATTTATATAAATATTTAACTAATATAATTGTATGATTAAATGTTATTAATGGTGCTAGCATGACTAGCAATGAAAAAGAGTTAGTAGGTTATTTGAGACTTGAACTTGGTATTAGTAATGCCTATTACAATCATATGCGTAAAAAAAAAAGAACTTATATATGTGTAAAAAAAAAGAACTTATATAGCTAACTATATTATCAAAATTTTTCAAATATAAAATTTAGAGAGTTTATTAATAGATGTTAAAAAAAAGAATATTATTAATTTTGATATTATATATAATGGTTTAAATAATAAAAATAATGTTTGAATTTATAAGTTAGTATAGTGGTGTAAGTTTAATTCCTCACGGGGCATAGAATAGACAATGATAAAGTGTTATGTTAAGGCACTCCATGGTGTAAAGGTCATTGGGTTGAAACTCCCAGGGTAAAAATCCAATCATGCTAAGAGTTGGTGTGGCCCAGGTCAAGCATGATCCCCAGGTGATTTTGATGGCTTAGATGTCCCTAGGTCGCGACTATTCAAACCTCCCTAGGTGATTTTGATGGCTTAGATTCCCCTAGGTCGTGACTACTCAAACCACAGGTTAGGGGTGTCAATCATCTGAGGACTAGCATAACCTAGCAAACAAACAAAAAATATTTAAGGTTTAATGATAATGTTAATGTAATTAACATTAAGATTATTACTAATCAACATATTGGTGATTAATTACATTATGTTATCTTTAATTGATTAGCATTAATTAATTTACTGATTAAGATAATGTTAATTTATCTAAATATTTAACTAATATAATTGTATGATTAAATTTTTTTCTTATCACAGCGACCCTGCGCGCGTGCTCCTCTGCTCCCGCCACCATCAATTTCTTGATCGCTCCTCGGCCGCTCGGATGGCCCCTCTGGAAGCGCCTCCGGAGGAGGCAACGATTCAACATGCATTCTCAGCATTGATCAAATCTTTGCCTGCTCAGCGTGCTCGCCCTTCAGTATCCAAATTTGTTAAAAAAATTGAGGGGTTACAGGAAGTGTCTCTTCCTCCTTCCTTGACCAGAAAGGTTGCTCTTGCTTTGGCGGAAAAAGGACTAATAGGGCAATTTACAAGACTCTGGCTCTCCCCAAAAACCGTTCAGAGGTGGGTGGAGAGGAACTGGACTGATAAAATCCAAGGGAAAATTTCTATCAGATTCTGCGGAAAGGGCTACTTCACTTTTCATTTTGAGACTAAGGAAGACAAGGATTTAATCTTTCGCAGTGGTCCTTACTTCATGGACTCCAGAGATCTGTACTTAAACAAATGGACTCCGGATTTTGACCCGGAGCTTGACATCCCTAATGCGGTTCATGTATGGGTTCGCCTTCCTCACCTCCCCTTGCATTGTCGGGGAGACAAATCAGTTCGTGCTATTGGGAATGCTATTGGGAATGTTGTTGGGAATTACATTGACCGAAGTGAACCGAGAGACAACATGCAGGCTTGTGCTCGTATCTGCGTCGAAGTTGATTTGGGTAGAGGTCTTCCTAAAGCTATTAAACTCAAAGTCGACGACTGGATGCACATTCAGCAGCTCGACTATGAGCAGATCCCCTTCAAGTGCAAGGTATGTCACGAATACAGCCACTTTGCTAATCGTTGCACTAAGATCTCTAATGTTGATAATACTCCTCAAGAAGAGCAATGGGAACCCGTCAAAAGGAAAAAATCAGCCGCTAGTCATAAATCACCCATGGAAGCTAGTCCCTCTTCCCAACCCTCCCCCGTCTCTCCAACCTCATCTCCCTCACCTTCATTCCCTCTTCCCTCTTCCTCCCAACCGCCTCAGTCCTCTGTCCGCCGGTTGGATCCCCTTCTTTCCTCGCCCTCCACCAATCCTTTTCATGCCCTCTCCCTTCCTGAGGAATCCCCTGCCCCCTTATCTCAACCTGAGCCTCCCTCTTCTCCCCTTCCCCTGGTCATTCCCCCTTCCCTCCCATATAAACCTCCCTCTCTTAGAATCACCCGAAGCAACTCCAAGGAACATGGATCCACTATAGACAGTCAAAAGAAACCTGGAAGAAAGTCTTCCAAATAGCACAGGGACGAGAATGCGCAAAAGGACATAGCTCTAGGACTCCAGAATCCTATAGAATCATACATACAAGGAGCAGTAGAAAAAGACACAGCAAGCAAAGATAAAGGAGGGAGAGCAACTCCTCGAATCTCACTGTTGAAATGATTAAAATACTCTCATGGAACAGCAGGGGACTAGGGCACCCCTCCAAAACCAATGCCTTAAAGGATCTTATAAACCAAGAGAAGCCAACTATTGTATTATTGCAAGAAACAAACCAGAGGCAGTCTGAAATCAACAAGGCCATCGAATACCACAAGCACTATAAAGGAAGTATAAGTGAATCCAGAGGGGCATCAGGCAGAATTGCTACACTTTGGCGTCAGGACGAGTGGAACAGTATAACAGAAGTAATAGATCAACATTGGGTTAAAACAGTGTTACAGAGCAATATGAGTGGACAACAGATCGTAATTTAAAATGTCTATGCCCCTAATCACTATAGGGACAAAGAAGTTTGTTGGGATTCCCTCAGCAAGAATATAGCAGAGGAAGACAGTAGCAACATCATTGTAGGGGCGACTTAAATCTAATTTTACATGCCAACGAAAAACGTGGAGGAAGCTTCACTCCAGACCCCTTCAGAAATCAGCTGGAAAATATAATGCTATAAGGAGATCTTATCGATGTCATCCCAAAAAATCGTAAATACACATGGAGTAATCGTAGATTGGGCAGCAGTAATATTATGGAGCGGCTTGACCGATTTCTGGTAAATATTTCCCTTCTCTCCACTTTTTCAGCTGACAGCGCCACCATTCTTCCCTTTGCTACCTCTGATCATTTCCCTATTACTTTAGCTCTTGAATATCACAGCCCTCTCGGCCCTCTTCCCTTTAAATACAATCACAGATGGAATGACTATCAAGGAGTCAAAGAGTTGGTCCAGCAAACATGGCGTCAGCATGTTGAAGGATCTCCATGCTTTATATGGGAAAGCAAACTAAAAAATGTAAAAAATGCGCTCAAGAATTGGACTAAAATGCAGTACAAAGAGACAAAAGAAAAGCAACGAGAGGTGAAAGCCAAAATTGAAGACCTTCACTCTGCAATAGAAAAGCAAGAATATCAACAAGCTGAAAAGATTCAAGAAGAAAACTTTTACAACCAACTAAGCAGCATTAGAAGGGAAGAAGAAGAAAAATGGCGTATGAAATATAGATAGACTTGGCTGACAAGCGGAGATAAGAACACAACCTTCTTCCATAAACAGCCACTGCTCGACAAATAAGGAACAATATAACAGCCATCATAGATAACGCAGGGACTCAACACAGTGATCAGACAGCCATCAAAAGCACTGTCGCAGACCATTTCAAAGAGCTCTTAACAGAAACAAGAGAGGAAGAAAACTATGTTGACCTCTTGCAGCATGTGCCAACTAAGATTACAGTCGAATTAAATGAAAGGCTGACAGAAGAAATAAAAGAGGAAGAAATCAAGGAAGCAATTTGGTGCCTCCAACCAGACAAGGCGCCAGGTCTGGATGGCTTCTCTATATGTTTTTACAGAGATTGTTGGGAAATGATAAAAAAGGACCTCATTAAATATTTCAAATGGATACAGAGGAAAAACAAAATAGGAGGATTCACAAACTCAACACATCTGGCTCTCGTTCCAAAGGAGAACCGCCCTTCCAATTTTACCCACTTCAAGCCAATATCATTATCCTACAAAATCTTCACAAAAGTCCTTGCTTCCCGTCTCAAACCTCTCCTGCCAATGTTAATTTCTGAAAACCAAGGAGGCTTTATGGCTAAAAGGCAAATATCAAACTCTATCCTCTTAGTACAGGAAGCCATTCATTCAAGCCATTCGAGGAATGAAAAAGGCTTCATTCTGAAATTGGACTTGGCTAATGCCTTCGATAGGGTAAGATATTCCTTTCTATTTGTTGTCCTTCTGAAAACGGGCTTCTCCTCTGCCTTTATTGAAATTATAAGAACTTCTATCTCTGGGCCTTGGATCGCTCCTCTTATCAATGGCAGACCTGGGCCTTCCTTTCGTTCCTCAAGAGGACTACGGAAAGGTTGTCCTTTATCACCCTACCTTTTTCTCTTAATGGCAGAGTCCTTCAGTTGTGCTCTTGACCATAAGCGCCAAGCATGACTCATCACTGGAATTAAGTTTGAAGATGGAGTGAAAATCATAAATCACTCCCAATTTTCCGATGATACCCTGCTGCTAGGAGGGGCAACCACAATCATAGCTCGAAGATTCAAATCCTTACTAGACAGATTCATGAGATACTCAAGGGGACTGATTAATAACCTCAAAAGTTGTATTTATGGATGGAATGCCTCAGCTCACATGCTCCAAAGCATTGCCAACATTTTTGGTGTTCCTTGCAAATTAAATTGGGGTCACTTCAGCTACCTGGGAATGCCTGTAAGTATAGGGAAAACAAGGGCAGATGTTTGGGAAACAACTCTAGACAAAATGAAAAGGAAAGTCCAAAAATGGGGAACTTCTTGGCTCAACCCAACAGGTAGACCGGTGCTCCTCAAATCAGGCCTTTCCTCTCTTCCCCTTTATCAATTTTCCCTTACACAAGCTCCAGCTTCTTTCCTCAGCAAAATGGATAGTATTCTCAGATTCTTCCTTTGGCAGGGGGGAAATGAGAGGAAAAAATTCAATTTGGTAGGATGGAAACAAGTCATCCAAAGCCAAGAGAAAGGAGGTCTTGGCATTCGGTCTCCCTCTCTCACAAATTTAGCCTTTGGCGGGAAATTAGTCTGGAGATTAATTGAAGGGCAATCAGCCTGGTGGAAAAAAGTTTTGGAGGCTAAATACATCAGTCAACCACGGCAACAACTTCTCACAGTCGAAATACCCAACAAAAACTGCACAAAGATTTGTAAACTGTGTAAAAAGCCATCCCCTTTATGGCTCAAAACGTCTCCAAGGTGCCTAGAGGAGGCAGGGAAATCAATATCGGCGCTGACAAAATAATGGGGAATCTGCCTCTCAACAGTCTCCCAGATGTGGCTGCAATAATATTTTTTCTCCAAAGCAAAGGAATTTGCAACCTGGAACAAATTTCTCAATGGGACGCAATAACCCATGCTTGGAAGCGATGGAATTTTCCTCCCATTCCTCAACGCCTCAAAGAGACTTTCGACAAATTATGCAAACACCTCCACAACATAGCACCCACTATAAAAAATGATAAGGACGCATTCAAATGGGACCCCATTGGCACCAGCTATTCAACACAAGCAGGTTATGACTATTTATGCAACAAAGACTACTCGGCTCCAGCATGGCTGCATAGAAAAACAGTGTGGAAAGCAGAAGCAATTCCCAAGGTGAAATTTTTCATGTGGACCCTTTTAAAAGGGAAAACTCTCACTGCAGAGAATCTTAAAAAAAGAGGCATTGTTGGCCCTTCCAGGTGCCCTAATTGCCAAGAAGCAGAGGAGACTATTCAACATCTATTTATCTCTTGCCCCTTTGCATATTCTTGTTGGAACAACATTAGTCCTTCTGTGTCTCTCTTCTGGAAGTCCTAGCTATCCATTGAAGAAGTTCTCAACAACTGGAAAAGAAATTACCCTTGGAAATCCATGAAAAATAACCCTGCCAAGCGAGTGTGGGATGCCCTTCCTCTGACCCTTTTATGGAGGATCTGGCTAGCTCGGAACAACAAGATATTCAAAGACAAAGAGACATCAATCAGGGATTTATGTAACAAGGCCAAAAGCCTGGAAATCGAAACCATTTCATTCAAGATCACAAAAAAAATGGATATAACAAGTCTTTGTACAGAGGAAAGAGAATTCATAGGGATTTTGATAGACAGGCATAACATCCCTCCAACTATGAAAACCTACAGTAACCTGGGAAGCTCTCACAGCCACAGATGGAAAATTCGACTAAAACAGGACGACTTCAACAACTGGCTTCGCTCCAACAACACCCACTCCTTGTTCTTTGACGGCGCCTCCAAATCAAACCCGGGAGCGGCGAGAGCAGGGGGCGTCATCTTCAAACCCAATGGTGAGCCCTTAGTATTCTTTGAATAGGGACTCAAGATTCTTTCAAATAACAGAGCTGAGGCTCTGGCTCTCTACCAAGGTATTTTGCAATTACAGGCTCAGGGAATCCAGAAAGCCATGATCTTCGGCGATTCTGCCATCATTATAAATTTAATGACTAGCAAGAGGGCAGCCTCTAATATCTTCTTGTAGCAAACCATTAGTAGATATCAAGTCTGGATCAATCAAGCGCAGGACTTTCAACTTTACCACATCCTCCGTTCCATCAACTAGGAAGCTGACAAACGTGCCAATCAAGCTTGCACTCGACCAAAAGGAAGTCTCCTCATTAATAATAAGGACTCGAATCAATTCCTTCCTTGATTTTCATGATTAACTCAAATATCCCAAATCCAAGGACCTGTGACTTTCACAAGGCGTATCCTGATCAAATTTACAACAATTCTGAGGTTCTCTGTCATTCGCCGCCGGAAATCCTCTTAAACCTCCTTGCTGAGCCCACTGTCTCCTTGAATTCTTGCAGCTCTTGTAAAATTCGTGACTGCCCAACCTCCTTTCATGTGATCCTGTCCTCCATACCAATCAACTTGCCGGCTATATATCCTGAGACGCACCTTTCTTATCCTCAATCGCAACTCCCCTCTCCATCCTTGCTCGCCCTCCTCCTGTTGGCTTGCGCTCCCATATTTAGCTACCTCTTCAGCGTTATCAAAAACCGCCTTCTCTCTTCTACATGGAAAAGATTAACGCCCCCAGCTCCAATATATCTAGCGTTAAGATTGAAAAAGCTGACAGTTGCCCGGAGGACTCCCCTACTTGCCAGATCAGTTTCATAAGCAAAGATTAGATGATATGTAAAACCTGTTTTTGTTCCAGTTCGTCTGAATCTATACCTGTGTTAGTGCCCTTCAAGTTGAAAACAAAAAGGAAAGCAATTCAGCTGAATGCTTAAATATAATACAGTTGCATGCTCTTTCTATGAGCCCAACTCATGTAATGTCGGAGCTTAGACTCCCTATCTTTTTTTGAATACAATCAGCAGCCGAAATTGTTAAAAAAAATAATTGTATGATTAAATGTTATTAATGGTGCTAGCATAACTAGCAATGAGAAAAGAGTTAGTAGGTTATTTGAGACTCGAACTTGGTATTAGTAATGCCTGTCACAATCATATGTGTAAACAAAAAATAACTTATAGCTATCTCTATGTATGTGTAAGCGAGTTTGATTAAGGAATGGCATTGTCTTCAATTGCACCACTAAACATTTAGTTGTGATATAGATTCAATAATTCAAAACAATGTGCACACGAGGAAATTGGGATTACGGATCATCATCACAAGGGCCACCAACATTAGAACCATTGTTGCCATCGCCAAGCTAGGCCTTATCCTGTTCTCCCTAGAGGCAATAAATGAAACTTTAAAAGAATGCCAAGATGTTGGAGTGGATGTAGAGCCCCCTCCACCTAGGGTGTGCAACCCCAAAGAGTCAAGGAACTAAGAATGAGGACCTCTACCCACAGACATTACTATAGAGGTTCAAAATATTAATCTCCCAAAATCCGTTAGGGATCATGCAAGTGAATGTATGACGTGTGGTTCATCTCCTAAAAGTTCCAAATCTTATGATAGTCTCCTCCTCTCCAAACACCAATGTGATCCTCCAATAAAAATAAAACCAACCCCTTCTTCTCCCATCGCATTCCCCTCTAAAGTTTTCTTCATTGTCTTCCTCTCTCAACTAAACCTAAAAGATTGGAAAATTTATCTTTGGTACCTAACCTTCATAAATAAACTGGAACCAACAATCAACTCTCTCATCCCATAATTAACACTGCAATAACTCATTATACTCAAATCAATTCAAATGGTATCATTAACAATAACAACCAGTTATTAATATTAACATTTAATGTCAAGTTTTTAGCATAACATAATAACTATGCATTAATTATTAATATTAAACTTAAGAGTAAGATTTAACATAATATTAATGAATTAATCATTAATATTAAACTTAACACTAGATACAAACACAATTAATATTACAAAAACTAATATCTATTATACCAAGCGAAGTAGCTAGAAAAGAGCTAGTGCCTCCCTTAACATTATCTTTATGTTATATTGTCATGACTGTAATATATTGTCATTAATAACCTAATCATATAAAATTTATTTTCAACCACTAATCTATGAGATGATGTCAATTTTTTATGCAAATTCACAGCGTGTGGAAGTGAGACTCATGTTTCCATAAAGCAATGTAAATTTTAGAAGATATATTATTATAATTATTTTTCTTAATTGAAAGAAGATCATTTTTTTAATTTGTTGGAATTACCATAGTCTAGTAGATTACGAATTACCATAATTCCATTGACTAAACATTGATAATAATAATAATAGTCCGGAGAGAAAAAGCCAACAAGCTTTATATTTAAAAAGATTGTTTACATTTGTCTAGAATGTAACATTGTTTTAGCCATATCTAGTGTCTAAATTGTAACATAATTGAAAGCACATATACTGGATTTTAGAAAGTTGTCCTTGTAGAAGTCTCACAAAAAACATAAAATATAACTACATATCAAAAGTGTATGACTTTATATAAACATAAAATCTTGTAGATCATCATAAAATGAGTGTGGTCATCAAGTAAACTCGATTTTTCGAACCTTTGAAATTTTCCATTACTACATGCGAAGAATTTGATCTCCCCCAGTGGATATTTGTGTCCCTTATTTGAGAGAGAATGAGCAATACTATTGTGTTCCCTGTATATATGAGGAAAATTCACCCCACTAAAATGTCTAATCAACTCTCTGAGTCTATTCTTCCAATTTGTGAGCATTGGGGTATCGAAGGTAGAACTTTCATTAACCCCAGTTTATACTAACTTTTGAATCCTTGAAGACATCCAATTTCTCTATGGATAACCATTTTGCACAATATAAAACTCCCCAAAGAGAAATGATCTTAGCTCGAGTATTTGTATGTGTACTAGTGTTCCAACATAAATGATAAAATTGACCTAGTTGTAAGACAAGGTATGCCCCACTGTTGCACATGCTATGATTTGCAGCACCATAAAAAAATCCCACGAGATATATGCTCTATATCTCCGATTGTTGAATGTATCTTTGTTTTCTCATATGCATCATAGGCCTAATCTCATTAAAATATGCACATATTTTATGCAAAATCAGCTAATATCCAATGGGGTGTTTTTGAAAATATATTCATTTCTTCTCTTACATATGCCCCATAAAATATAAAAAGGAAGAGAATTCCTTGTATTCCTTCTCCCAATCCTTCTAACATCTTCCATTGTTGAATCATCCCATCCAACATTTATCTTTACAAATTTTAAAACATCGATCCAAATGGAAACCACAAAGGGACCCTTGAGAAAAAGATGAGAAATATCCTCATTATCAACCTCACACATAACACATCTATCGGGACCAATTTAACCTCTCCTGCATAAATTTTCCCAAGTTAATATCTTATTCTACCAAACTAACCACCCAAATCATTTGAATTTTAGGGGAAAGTTCCATTTACAGACCTTCTTGAACCACCATCTTTCCCCATACCACTGATGTGATTGTGTCATATACACGTAGGCTTCCTTCATGGTGATTTTCCCCTGAACTGATTTTCCATCCCATGTGAAGAGGTCTTCCTTTTATGATAAAGAGATATCAACTAGATATAAATTGATCACAAACCTATCCCAAATCTCAACAAATTCACCAAACAGTCCCAAGTCTCTAGAGCATTACCAAGTCGGACAATGGAAAATCGAATCAGTAGCAATTTGAATAAGATTTAAAAAGTAAATACCTTTATCATGGATTATCCTTATGAGAGATAATGGCAAAGAATGATTCTCTAAGAATCTTATGATAAGATCCAAGCCAATTTCCACCGATGTGCTCGGACCAATATCCCACATCAGGTTTCCTAACAACCAATGTTCAACCTTCATAAAATTGTTCCAAATATATCAGACTTTTCTAGGAACCCGTGACCTGGACTTAATTCAATCTTGTACAAACTGCTTTTTTAAGTACTTTTCCATGATAATCCTTTTCCAAATACCTTCTCCGAGTAAGGCTTGCCATAAGCTCTTCATCACCATTGCCCATCCAATTTTTTCAATGTTTTTTAAACCCCAACTTCTGTCCTCTTTCCTCATAGATATATCCTCCAATCAAACTAAATGTATCTTGTTTACATCTTTAGCACCCACCCAAATAAAGTTTGAGATTATAAAATTAATCTGCTTAATGATGTGTTTGGGTATGAAGTAGAGGTGCATCCAATATACAAAATGATTCAGCAAGACAGAGTGCACCAAAATCAACCTACCCCCAACTGTTAGCCACTTTAGTGAACAAATAGACAGACTTCTTTCAAATTTTTGAATCAACCAACACCAATCTCTAATACCATAATTTTTCGGTTTCAAGTGAACTCTGAGATATTTAAAACCCATTGTAACACCCTCCTCCCACATCTACCCAAGCAACCATCCAGTGGGGGTAAACATGTGACGAGAGGCCACTATGATATGATTCGACCTCCTAAGTCATGTTAAGGAAGTGGAACCGACAGAAACACGCCATACAAACATTAATCATCAGCTACAAGACCCTCAAGAACCAATCCAATACTTTAGACAGCTTGCCTTGGGGTCCCACTAAGATTTTGGAAAATTTAAGGCTTAGTCACTCCCATGCTATAGGCATGAGTGTGACCAACAACCCAAAGTCATTCTCACAGTTTTGCCTGCCAACGACCAAAGACCAAAACTATCAGTGTTATGCCAGCGACTTCGGGAGTTGAGCCACTTTTTCAGCACAGATCCCAAGTCATTGCCTAGAATTGAACCATCTCTTCAAATCAGTAAAATAACATGGAAATGACAGTACTAAAGCAAATACTTGTTGAAGGCCTTGATTGGACCCCTACTAGCCATGACAGACATTTCGTCAAACATATTGCAAATGTGTAATCTACAGGTGTAATTAATAATTCTGAGCATAGGAGTCTCATACTTAGCTGAGAATCCCTAAGAACCATTAATGCCTCAACACATCAACTGTTATTCCATCCGTTAGGTCATAGATACATTGATTATTGAATTGCAAGTAAAAACATGATGAGAGCCACACATGGATACTGTCATAAAATACATACATAACGAGCATAATAGGGACAAAAATATCAACGAAATCACAACCATATAAACCACATATAATGCATCATCAGGATCAAAAAGACAGGGAGAAATAACTCTTCATTCATGATGCAAAATCCAAACCCCGGATGGAACTTCCACATTCCACCTTACCATAGAATGGTTGAGCCAAATCTCTCTTCATCCATTCACCCCCATGCCATATTCCAAGCACAAATGTGGGATCTCATAGAACACATCAATAAAAAACCATCCAGGGCTTCCAGGGGCCATCCACCTCAACCCATCAAACACTGATTCCCCCTCACGGTCGGACATCACAAAACCATCATCAGATCGGTCTTTGTCCAAGCCTTCTAGAGCTCTAGAGCGTTTGTCCAACCAAGGCTCCGAGACTAGTAACTCAACCCACAACTTTTATCGGGCTCTAGAGCATTTTTCCAACCAAGGCTCCAGGACTAGTAACTCAACCCACCAAGGGCTCTAGAGTGTTTGTCTAACCAAGGCTCCAGAACTAGTAACTCAAACTAAGTTGTTCCAGGGCTCCAGAGTATTTGTCCAACCAAGGCTCCATGAATAGTAACTCAACCCAAGTTAAGGAAACATGAGAACCAACCAAAAACACAACAATGAAAATAAACCCACAATCATCATGGTTATCGAGGAAATGACAAGGCTAGGCAATCCATTGTCAATCCCGACCATCCTCCATGCCAATGACAAATCACAACCAAAAATCCACATGCATATGCCATGCATGCCAGAACTAGTGAAGGAAACATGCATGAAACTTAGTACCTGCAAGCAAATATGATGTAGTTGTTGATCCCGATGCCTTCTTGTGCTTTCTTGCTCTTCCTTTGCCGTCTTGCTCCAAAAAACCAAGTATGTCACACCCTCCAAGAGTTCTCCAATAATACTCTAAGTCTCCAAGAGTATGAGAGAGATAATAATGAGAGAGCTCCAAAACTGAACTGATCAAGTCTTCCCCACTAATCCTCAGAAGCTTTTTTATTAATGACGCCTCTATTTTCTTCATTTTTCTTCATTTTCTTTTAATTTCCTTCTCACATGCAACCTATGACCTTTCACATTCCTTTTTTCCTAATTTCCATTATTTTCATGAATGTGCCAAAAATGTCATTTTGCCTTTCCAAAGCCTTAGCCATTGCCTTTACCAATTTCCTTAGCCATAATAAACCGAATCAACACTCATTAGGATGTTTCCCCCACCATTCGGCTTGGAGTACATTTCCCATAATTGTGGTCATTATATATCTTTTTATGTGGAATTTCCAATAGGGCTGTTACAGAACCCTCCCCCTTGGGGGAACACCGTCCTCGGTGTTCATTGACACCTATAACCAACAAGACTGCTGAAAAACAAAACATATTTCCCATGGAGCTTTATAACGTAGCTCGTTGCAGTATTTACAATGATTGCCTGGTAAAACATAACAACATGACAAGATAACAACCATACCACATACTGGAGCTTTATAACACAACTCATTACGATATTTACAATAACCATCTATACACATACGCATTTGCTTCAACCAACAAATAACCATATTGTCTATGGAGCTTTATAAACTAGTTCAATACCATATTTACATTAATATACATATATATACATATCCACATCTGCTCAACCAACAAATAAAAGTATATGATGCATGCGTCTGCAATAAGGGAATCCAGAGGCTCACCCCTCCACCCTCAAGGTAATACCAGGATTCACCTCCTTCCCAGGAAGTCCAGAATCCACTGCAAAGTCAAACTACATCTAATGTCCAACACTATAATCATGTGCCACTTTTCCTCTCAGTGAACAATTACCAGCTCTTTGTTCTAGGGCACACTCCCAATGTGCATCTGATTCCATCTAGAAATTCTAATGACCAAGACAAATTCATTTGTGACCTTCCCTTCTCTTATATACAACCCCTCGGGCAATTTGATAAACCCCTTTCATGCAGTGATTCACCTTCCAAGTTCCGTTGGCACCCCCATCTCGGGCAGTCCATCCCTTGGCAAGGATTCCTCACATCGAAAGATATAAAAACTAAGCATATCCTTGCCTCAAAACCATCATATTGGTCATAGCATGCTCATGGAAATCAATGGACACTATTGGGTACTAGTGTCCCCCAATGACCATGTTCCTGAATGTTTTACTAGCATACCGTTGCATGTTCCAATTTCTTTTGTTGTTGCAAATTCTTGCGGTTGATTTCAATCACCCAACCGAGCATTTCATGCATTCCTGTACCAAGCACATAACTTCCATTAGATTTAAAATAAATTGAAATTATTTCACATCACACCTCACTGGTGGCTCGTCAATAAGGTGCATTTGCAATCCTGTTTGCTTCCTGTCACAACAAGTCGAACTAGCATATTTGGCCAAATCAACATGTATAAAAATATTTCATCAAGTTAGCTCAAAACATAACCATCATAGATCAAAACCATAAATCACATGTAACTATCTTTAACCAAAATTATAATTCACATGTAATCATCATATGCCAGAATCATAAATCACATGCATAATAAAACTGAAATAATATATCGATACTTATCCTTTAATCGATCCTTACTTGTGTCATTGTTCTTATTTCGTATGCACACTGGATCGGTTGCCACACTTGACAAACACCCAATGTATTCTCCTCAACCAGGTGCACACATACATAGTGTGCATCACGCACATACAACTGCAAACGACATACAACCCCATGCAATACATGCACCTACACCTGACATACAACACATACACCTACACCCAGTGTATACAATACAATACATACGCCTACGTCCAGTGCATAACATAGTCCATACACCTACACCTAACGTAAAACACAACACAATACATCTATACCCGATGTACAACACGACACAACACATGCACATACATCGCACCACATGCCCTCAACACAACATGTATGGCATGCACAAAATACCATATGTTCACCAATACCATATGTATAACATGTACACAATACCACCTGTACATTGTACCACCTGCACAACGTGTGCATAGCATGCCATGTACACGACACCACATGTACAACGTGTGCATAACGCCACATGTAAACTACACCACTTGTACAACGTGTGCACAATACCACATGTACATGATACCACATGCACGACATGTACGCGACACAACATGTACACAACGCCACATGCACGATATGTACATAGCACCACCTGCACATAGCACCACTTGTACAACATGTACACAACACCACATGCACACAACACCACTTGTACAATCATGCACACCACACCATATGTACATAGCACCACATGTACATAACACTGCATATCCAACATGTACATAGCATCATTTGTACATAAGATCGCATATCCAACACGTGCAGAGCACCATATGCATACAACACCGCATATCCATCATGCACACAGTACAATATGTACACAACACTGTATATCCATAAATGTACATAGCACCATCTATACCCAACATTGAATATGCAACATTCATACAACATTATTTGTACTAACACCCTGTACATAATATTGCATAAACAATATGTACACACACTACATATGCACAACGCTGCATGCACACAATCATCACAGATGCAACATGTATGACATGTATGACATATGCACAACAATAATACCACGCATCTGAAACCACACTACCTCTACCAAGCAACCTTGCTTCTAGCGTCTTATCCATGCTTGTCCTAGCATGCCGTAGGCCACACTGCTTTCATTTCGTTGATGTATCCCTTGGTATAACATGTCCATAACATAGACATAATATAATCCACGGGGGCCTCACTCAATGAACCTCTGACATATCACGTGCGTTCGTGGCATATTAAACAATACCCTTAATTTGTCTACATATTGGAAATTACCTCTAAAAATTACATTATTTAACCCCTTACCAATATGAACCCAATACACCTTCCCAATTTAGAACCCCTATTTCACTAGATATTGTAGGTATCCATTTTTTCATTAACATTTTTTATACCCCTTTATATTTTTTCATTGACTTTGGGCTTCATTTTTTATACCTGCCAATATAAAGCCATGTACCCTCTATAGATCCCCCAATATACTATGTCATTTTTTTCCTCAATAAATATCCCCCAATATGAACCCACGTGGTATGGTATTGCTCCTTCAGTGAAGCCCCCGTGATATAATCACATAATATCAACTCATAACCACATGATATCGACCTCATATATTTGTCATGACTACTCTTCCCAATTGATTCCTCGTAAGACCAGGAACCTCTTCATGTCATTGGTCTGCATAAGCAATCATTCCTCCACCAGAACGATTCCTGATGGCCCTGTCGGATAATGACATAGATACATAGACACATACATACATATACATAAACATTAGCATAAAAAAATCATGATCCATAATGTTAAATAACAACGTACATACATACATATATGCATATAATCATTAGCATAAAGCAATCATAATCACAACATAAATAATAGATATCAAGGTCAAGGTTAAGAGAACTTCCTTTATTCATGCACAACATTGAGAACCAACGTTCCCAACTTAGTCAAGCCATCAGACATCTCAGGTCCATTTACTTTACCTTTTTTGGTTACCTTTCTCTTGATTATCCTACCATTGTCCATTTACACCAATGGACCCAACCAACCCAACTAGTTGTCATAGTCTTACCCTCCACTGTGCTTACTCATTCACAGAGCTTCATTTGAATCTTACATTACCTTTCGGGTACCACACAGCTCTCCAGAGCTCCATCAACTTTCCTCTTTCCCAAACAATTCCCAAGACTCAAAATATAAAAGGAAAGAGAAGAAACAACTAAGAAGAAAACATGAAAGTCAATAACAATATGACACCACAACAAAGTCGCAAGGCCTTGCACCAGACATAAACAAAACCACAATAAAGCTTAACAATTCATAAAATACCAAAACCACAAGACTGACAACAGACACCATGACTCAATCCCCATGGTTCCCAAGGAAAACTACACTTGAGCCTTCTTCAAAATTTCATGGAAATTTCTTTTGTCATGCAATCCCCTGCAACATATTTCCATAAACACATAACTATCAGTGTATAAATAAACATAACAATACACCAATTACCTTACCTCGTTATGCCATGCACGTTGCCTTGTAGCCGAACACATTTGTGCCATGTCTCAAGGGACACCAATTCCCTTGATAGATCTACCTGTCACTAGAAACTCGCTGATATACCGGTCAAATACATGTCCATGAATATAACACATATCCACATAATGTCATATGAGATTAAAGTTAAGAAGACTTCTTGTATGCAAAGCACTCGTTCACTTGGAATTAGGGTTTCCAAACATAGCCAAAGGAATTATTGCCAAATTCCTTCCTGTTACTTTTTTACCTTGTTGTAATCGAGGCTTATTATGCATTGTCACATCACGCAACTGTTAGTTATGTAAACACATCAATTGATATCCTATCACGCTAATACCAAGCATGTTTCCTACAATTGTTTACACATGTCAACCACATGTTCCATATATCAAGACAATCATATATATCAATTTGAAATCAACCTTTACCAAGACTAACAATCACGTCATAATCCATAGTCAACTCAGAGTTATTAGACATAATGCTACAACTATCACCTACTATACTCAATTACATATCAACTTTATCGACACATATGTGTTAGTAAAATCATCTTAAAACAAGATCATTGGAACACATACTTGTATTATGCAACTCGTCAAACTTTCAACCAACTTGCAAACATACCATGTTAAATAAATCAACTAGATGACATAATAAACACCAAACACTCAACACCAAATAGACGACATAATCAAGAATGAAGCAACAAGTATACTACATAAGAAAACTCATACCTTTGTGTACCTCAGGGGAGGCTATCTTGTCTACACAATCAATCTAGTTAGCAAGATATAACTTTACAACATGTAAACTCAAACATAAATAAGATCATGATATCCATAACACTAATTAAATAACATGTTCTCATCATAAATTCATAAGCATTTATCGTTCATGCATAACAACCACGTGTGCAAAGTCATCACAAATATGTCGGCTCATACCTGAATATCGTAACCATAACCATCTGCATAGTCCAATCCAATTTAACATGATACATATAACATCAATAATGTTATAACCCTAATCGTTAAGTTAACTAACATATAACAACAAGAAGTTAACCTATAGCATACTCATTAACAACATATAACATGATTATCAAGTTAGCTAACATAAACAAAAATAACAATGCATACAACAATAGGTTACTATCATTCATGACTATCTGACACATGTGCATATGACTATACTAATCAACTATCATCTATCATGAATGTAACCATAACATCAAACGACATGTACATAAACCTAATGTATATAAACCTAATGCATATAACAATCCTTGAATTACATACATGCATGCCAAACATACAATACATGTATGACGATGTGCACTTACCCTAAATTCCAATGCTACAACCTCATTATGATGATCTACATCTCTTATTCTATCTTAGCCAACACATTAGCATCATAACAACCCATATTACCATGATGACTTAAATTGCATATAATGACTTCACAAGGCATGTTTTCTCTACTATTCATACATAAATATAACCAATACCATACATGCAAAAACAATTGCATAATCAACCATGCACACATGAAGACTTACTCCACGACAACACCTTGAACCTTCACATGGAGACATCACTACAACCATGATCAATACCATGCAAATGCAACAAGCACATGGACTACATGCATAAGGAACACGTATGCAACAATCATGAAAGTATAACCAACACACAACCCAAGGAGAGTGCAACCACGTTATGATACCACTCTATAACACCCTCGTCCCACATATACCTAAGCAACAAACCAACCTGGGTAAACATGCGACGAGAGGCCACTATGATATGATTCGACCTCCTAAGTCACGTTAAGGAAGTGGAACCAACAAAAACACACCATACATACATTAATCATCAGCTATAGGACCCTCACGAACTAATCCAATACTTTAGACAACTTGCCTTGGGGTCCCATTGAGCTTTTGGATAATTTAAGGCTCAGTCGCTCCCATGTTATAGGCATGAGTGCGACCAGCAACCCAAAGTCGCTCTCTCAGGCTTGCCTGTAGGCGACTAGAGACCAAAATTGTTAGTGCTATGCCAATGACTTTGGGATTTGAGCCACTTTTTTCAGGCCTAGAGCCCAGGTCATTGCCTAGAATTGAACCATCTATTCATATCAACAAAATAACATGGAAATTATAGTCCTAAGGCAAATACTTGTTCAAGACCTTGACTGGACCCCTACTAGCCATGATAGGCATTTCGTCAAACATATTGTAAATGTGTAATCTACAGGTGTAATTAATAGTTCTGAGCATAGGGGTCTCATACTTAGCTGAGAATCGCTAAGAACCATTGATGCCTCAACACGTCAAGTATCATTCCATCCATTAGGTCATAAATACAT
The DNA here is from genome assembly GCA_000404065.3 of Pinus taeda. NCBI lineage: Eukaryota > Viridiplantae > Streptophyta > Pinopsida > Pinales > Pinaceae > Pinus > Pinus taeda. Next base: position 97,526 of record APFE030152383.1, read on the forward strand.
TGATCATTCAATTACAAGTAAAAACATGAAGAGAACCACACATGACTACTATCATAAAATACATACATAACCAACATAATATGGACAAAAATATCGATGAAATCATAGCCATATGAATTACATATAATCCATCATCATGCTCATATAGATACGAGGAGAAATACCCTTTCATTAATAATGCAAAATCCAAACCCGGGATGGGACTTCCACGTTCCACACGACCGTAGAATGGCTGAGCCAAATCTCTCTTCAACCACTCACCCTTGTGCCATATTCCAAGCATGAATGTGGGATCTCATAAAACACATCAATCAAAAACCATCCAGGGCTTCTAGGGGCCATCCACCTCAACCCATCAAACAGCGATTCCACCTCATGATTTGACATCACAAAACCATCATCAGATCAGTCGCTATCTAAGCCTTCCAAGGATCCAGAGTGTTTGTCCAACCAAGGCTCCAGGGCTAGTAACTCAACCCACAACTTTTACCGGGCTCCAGAGCGTTTGTCCGACTAAGGCTCTAGGACTAGTAACTCAACCCACCAAGAGCTCCAAAGCATTTGTCCAACCAAAGCTCCAGAACTAGTAACTCAACCCAAGTTGTTCCAGGGCTCTAGAGCGTTTGTCAAACTAAGACTCCAGGACTACTAACTCAACCCAAGCTAAGGAAACATGAGAAGCAACCAAAAACACAACAATGAAAATAAACCCAAAATCACCATGGTTATCCAGGAAATGGCAAGGCTAGGCAATCCATTGTCAATCTTGGACATCCTCCATGCCAATGACAAATCATAGCCAAAAATCCACATGCATATGCCATGCATGCCAAAATTAGTGAAGGAAACATACATGCAACTCGACACCTACAAGAAAATCTGATGTAGCTGTTAATCCCAATGTCTTATCGTGCTTTCCCGATCTTCCTTTGCCTTCTTGCTCCAAAATTCCAAGTATGGCACACCCTCCAAGAGTGCTCCAAGAAAACTCTAAGTCTCCAATAGTATGAGAGAGCTCTAAAACTGAACTGATTAAGTGATCTGATTAAGAATATTAGATTGTTGTGCTAAGATCCTCCTCATATTAGAAACAAAATGTTTTTCATGTGCTTAAGGATTCATGAGCTTTGCAAGTGTAAAATGAATTTTTATGTTAATTTTATGAGCAATTTTAACACAAATAAGAGACTGAACAACAACATAAAAATGTATAGGACATCACCAAAAACACAACACAATAGGAACATGATGAAGGAGTTCACACCCCCTAGGCTACATCTCCTTGGTCCAGCTTCCAATGGCTTGGGCCTCTCTATTATGCTCAAAATATGTAAAAATATGTGTTTACAATGTTCAAATGCTTCTGAAATCTGCTCCAATCAGTCTATAATGTCTAAAAATGGCTATCTAGCCTTTTTCTGCATTTAATTTGGTAAACAAATGGAGAAGTTATGACCTCTCCTAGTTTTCCCACTATTCACTCTACTTTTCCCCAAAATCCGACATCATCCTACAATTTCACCCACCAAGCCCTCTAACTGAGCGACATTTTCGTCGAAAGTTGGACGAAATTGTTGGATCATTAAAACCTTCTCTAATGCATAAGTTCTGCAAATTTTGTCACGTGGCTAGCCTAGACAGAGCAATGGGGATAAGTGGGATAACTTAATGGATTGTTTAGCAGAGACAAGGATCCCATTCTTTGTGTTGTGTAGAATTAAGGGGGAAGTAAAGGCTAGTGAGTTAGAAGGTTGTAGTAAAAATGATTTGGAATGTTAAACTCTTCACTGTGATAGTTAGGATTTATGCTTAGTGTGCAAATTCACGACCATAGCCAGTAAATTCACACTTGTTATTTCATTTCCCGCTATGGCGGTTGGCATCATGTGCTGGTGCCATGTATGGGAGAAAAAATACCCTTATTCAAGCTATTTCCCCAAGTGTAGCCTATAACATAAAAGTATTTAGGTCCATGCTATTCATACATTGATGACTAACATTTATGGGTGTTGTTATAAATTAAAATTATTAGCTTAATTGGGGAATAATGTCTCGAAAAAATTATTGTTCTAGGAAAACAATTTTGAATTGTTTGGAGGATATTCAAATGCATATTTAATGTTAGCACAACCATTATTTGTAAAGTAGAGGACATTTTTTTCCTTTGTTTTGTAAATTAATCCTCAAGTACGCTAAAGAGATGTGTAAAATAAGGCATAATCATGAAGAATCTAATCATTTTGTGTGGAAAATTGTTATATATGTTTAGTGTTATAAATTCCCATGCATTTGTGATTAAAATTATTTATTTGGGTGAAAAATATAATTTACATGTTCAAATTGTTCAATGCATCCACAAATAATTGATTAATTTGTTGGGGGCATTGTTATTTCCACTGCTACATGATAATTGTCTACAATGTTATACGATGGTTTCCTACAATTTTTGTATTAGAAGATTGATTATAGCTTAAATGTGTCATTGGGTGCATTAGAATAATTTGGAGTTGTCTCGGGTCACCTAGTCACCTTAAGAGCGACATAGAGGGGACTAGGTATGTTACATAGAAGTTGAAAGCTTGCCTCACTTTTGTGACCATGAAGTCAAGTTCAACTTAAGAAAATTTGAGGGTAGGATCCAAGAGAGAATAATGAAAATTTGACCTCTCAAGCCTAGGCACTAGCGAAAAGCAACATTCTTTTATCAACTTGTGAAAGAACCATTCAAAACAACATCTCACTACAAACAAACAACAACCAATCCATTAGATCTAATCTTACAACATTGACAAGAATTGGCAACACCATAATCACCAAGACCCTTGAACCTCAAATTCATAGTGATGGGTGAGCTAATAAAGTGAAACTAATAATGGTTAGACTGAGAAAATGAGATCAATGACACAAGTGTAAGGACACCTAGAGCTATGGATGAATCAACAAACCAAAGACAAAATTCCACAAGGATAGTGAAACTAGTAAGCCTATTCATTATTGCAACCCAACACATGGACCAAAAACACAGTGACAAAGGCACTCACAATGGTGATGAGGAGGAGATTCACTATAGCAAACAACCTCATTCACCACATGAAGCATCAAAATCAAGGCTAGATGGAGCGATAAATGTAGATGTGACTCTTGCCAAGAACCAAATTAACTCTCAACACCTTCTACCACATGTGAAGGCCATACAATGCAAGAATCCATAAGGGGTCAAGCATCCATCTAACATTGCCACCCATGTGGCAACCATATAACCCTAAGAATATTCAACGACCAACAAAAGACCAAAATGATAATTAACACCAACCACTATATTCACAACAAAAAGCAGTAGAACCATCCCACAAAGAGACTAATGAATGCAACAACTAGTGGGACAAATTAGACATGGTTTGCTAAAGAGAACCACAAGGTTGAACCTCCATTCAACCCCACCACCACACTCACAACTATAAATATTTAACAATCAATGACCACCGACTAACCACGGAACCAAAAACAAACATATATAACACTAACACGAGCAACAAAACCACCCATTGTAAGGGCATATAAAACATATGAACCAAAAAGCCCTAAGAATTTATGTCCATGAATAGTGCACCAAAGTGATAACCAACACAAAGATCTCCAATATAATGGTAAATACACTCACAACAATAATAATGGAGAGAATTTGTTATAGTTAACAACTACATTCGACAAATGAAATGACAAAACAAAAAACAAATAAACAACCAAAAGCAGAGCCCAATAATACCCTTTACTCTTACCACTTACCAAATTAACTCCACATATCTCATATAGAAGGCACACACATGTGAAGATATTGATCAAATTTCCAATGTCTATGCACATGCTAAGATATTTACCGAATTTACGATATCCATGCACATGGGGAGATATCTTAGACTAGAAAGAAGAAACTTGGGACAAAAACTCAATGTATTCAACAAGCTCTCTCAAAGGGCATAATTTTTAAAGGGCATAATTTTTTTGACTCAAAAAAAATGTAATACCTTTAAAATAGTGTTAGAGAGGCTTTTTGAGAAGGAGAAAATTCCATTCCATGGCCTTCAAAGTCACAAGTTAACACATTTAATTCAAAATGCACTTGCATAGTGCAAAAGAGCAAAAATTAGGAAGTGTGAAACAAATTGCTTTCAGTTAATGCTTGGTTTGACAAGAAGTACAAAAAGGCAAGAAGAACTTTGAATGAGTCAAAGAAGAATAACATAAACCTCAAAGTTTACAAGAGATTTTAAGAAAGATAAAAGTTGATTTCATGGTCTCAAGGAGGGAAGAAATGATCTTCCTTAGGAGAAATAACCCCAAGTTAGGAAGGAGCTCCAACCGAGAAAGAAGCAAACTGAAAATAATATTATAGCTTTTTAATGGTTTGATTATGCAAGACAACTTTATGAGCAGGATTCCAAGGTTGACCCTACCCCCTTGGTCAACACTACCACTGAAATTTTCACCATGCAAGAGGTCGAGATGGGTGTTGGAAAAGCAAAAGACTTAGTTGAACTTCAAGTAGAGTATCTAAAGTGGGGTTTGAAAATTCTTGCACCTTGCATCACGAAATTTTTCAACAACATCATTCAACAGGTGTTCCCCATATATCTGACAGCTAGTCTAGCAATACCTCTTTTCAAGAGTGGTGACGACAATAATCCCTCCAATTATAGGACCATAATTATAAACCCTTTGTTTGCAAAGTTATTTGGAAGTATGATAGAAAATAAAATTAACAAGTGGGTGGAAGAAAGAGATAAACATGCTAAAGGGCAAGCATGTTTCAGACCTAAATACTCCATGGTTGATCACAATATGACTTTAAGGCACATCATTGAAAAAGTTTGGGAGAAAAAGGAGGAAGGCTTTTGTTGCGTTGTTGATTTCAAAAAAGCTTTTGACATGGTCCCTATGGATAAGCTTTGACACATAATGAAGGAACTTGGGGTTTCTATGCATCTTAGAGCAACTGTTCATAGGCTGTATGAGGAGGTGAAAGTCAAAATCAGAACTTCAACTAGCATCTCTGAAAGTTTTAGGAGTGATATTGGGGTCAAGCAAGGGTGCCTATTATCCCCTACCCTTTTTGGTTTATATATTGACAAACTTGAAGAGTGGTTAAACTTACAAGGCAATGATGGTGTCCATTTGGGCGAGTTTGTTATAAGGTTTCTTTTATATGTGGATGACCTTATGTTGATTGCTAAATATGCACTTGGCTTGCAAGAGCACTTACTTTCCCTTTAGTTTTTTTGTAGAAGGGTGGGGATGAAAGTCAACGCTAGCAAGACGAAAGTTGTGGTTTTCTCTAACAAAAGAAAACATAGCCAACATAAGTTCTACTTTGAAGGTATTACTCTTGAAGAAGTTGCATATTACAAATACCTCACAATTGACTTCAACAAAAATCTAAGTTAGGAAGGTTGTAGAAAGAAAAGAACTTTGGGAGGTTGGATAACATTTGATGCTTTTCAGAATAGGTGTAGAGAGGCAAAGCTACGGGAGTGGAAGACAACCCAAACACTTTTTGGGCTTTTATTGATTCTGGTGGTTCTCTATGGTTGTGAATTGTGAGCCAACAATACATCTAACTTACAGTGGAAGCAAATTGAGAAAATTCAGAAACACTTAATTACAAACAAGTTCAAAATTAAAAGCTCAATTCCTTGTGATATCTTGCTAAGTGAAATGGGAGTTGCTCCTATTGAAGCAATTGCTATGTTGCGACTTATAAGATATTTTAAAAAATTTGAGCATATGGAAGAGGGCAGATGGCCTAAGGTTGTCTTCAATGACATATGGTGCAAAAGAAAGAAGACCTAGATGCAACAAAATAACAAATGGTTCAATAAATGAGATATTTACTTGAACATGTGCCCCAGTAAAAAGATAAATGCTTTTGTTATGGATAAGTTCCACAAGTGTACTTGGGATAAAGAGTTAGGGAGAAAGGGAAAGTATTATATTGAAGAGTCTAATCCCACTGGTAATCATCATAAAAAAGAGTACATAGGGTCAATATCTCATGGAGAGCCAAAATTCTTATTCCCCACTTAAGAACTAACTCCCACCAACTTCTTTGTGACAATGAATGTTAGAAAAAAACAAAATAAGCTTAGGGAAAAGAGTATGTATTTTTTAGGCTTCGAAAAAATGGAAATAAAAAAGCATTTCATTTTACTTTATAAAGCCTTTAAGGACAGTAAAGACATTCATGTTGTATAAAAAAAATGTTGAATATAGAAATAAAATCCAGTGACTACTATTCCTTTTACTACTTATAGTCGCGTGGAATTCCAATATCTATCAACATATAAAAATAGTTACCAAATTTCAAATATCCATACACAGATATTTACCAATTTTCCATCCTCATTGGAAACAATTTACTCCATCGAGAAAACTTCCCACACCACCTCCGAACGAGAGTCACGATAAATGCTAAATCTTTTAATAAACAGATTTCTTAAAACCACACTTGAATATTTCCGTAATGGAACTCACACTGAAATCGTGAGAGATTAGAAACGGATACAGTTTTGGACGAGTTTTGTGCCTGCCTAGAGTTAAAACGTCATTCGCAGGGATTATTCAGGAACACTATTTACTTGTGACCCACGTCGGGCCAGCAAAATCTAATCTATCCGAAAGTTATTGAAAGGCACACTACGCTGATGAAAACCGCTAAGATAGAACAGACAGTAGCAGCACTAGTTTACACAAGCAGAATTAAATTGTAGAGCAGAGCTGTGTCTTCCAGGGAATGGCTATTGCCATGCAGGCCCGGGTTCAATCTCCGTTAAGGCTTGGGGTGCAGGACTTGCCATCCATCCATTCATATACAACATTATCCATCACCCACTTTTCCCTTCCTTACTCTCACAAGAAAGTGCCTGTACACTCCATGAATAGTATAAATGGCAAGGGAATTACAAGGAAAACATCGGATGACAGGCCTGCTAGCTCTATGCTTCTCAGCAAGGCCGTAGCAGTGGAGTCGCAGACTCAAGTTGAAGGCATCTGCATTGCTGAAGATGTCACTCAGGTATTCATTCTTCAATACATTTGGGCTACTTTGCCATTATTCTAATATACAAGTGGAGTTTCTGAATGAGTTTCTGAATGCTGCATGGTTTCTTTAGGAATAGCTGGTATATGGCCTCTTTATTATGGTAAACATTGCGAGGGCTTAAATTATGAACTAATGCCAACTACCTTCAAATTTGTAGCCAATAAGGGCGTTTTCACCTCTGTATTTTTTTTCAGTTGAAGTTTGAAACCCACAGTCCGAGTAGGTGAGTCATCATTTCCATCACATAGTTAGTGTTTAGGCTAAAATATATCCCTACTGACTATCAACGGGGTGTTGGTTCATTGGTGAAGTTAATAGATTGTTCAGCTGTTTGCCAGGGCTCCACTCTCGCTATGGTCTGTCCGTCTGAAGGGCATGAATTTTGAATGAGGCTGGGCGCAAATCCCTGGAGATTTTGACAGACTACATATCTCTGAGAGTGGATACCTGGCACGTAACCGAAAAGAAGTGAGCTCTTTGTGATGCAGCCCTTTGTAGCATGTTTTTTTATCACCTACTCCCACTTCTGTCTCTCTTTATATGAAATACAACTTACCAATTAATCTGTGTAAGTATTAATAAGTTAATTTTGCAAAAGGATTGAACCATTTTGCTAGAGGTGGGCAAGGGAAGCTCAAGCTGTAGGGCATATGAATTCCTCATTTTGATATAACGAGTCCTAACAGTTTTCCCTCCTTCACGCCAAAGATGGATTTCTTAGGATTTAGCAAAATGAAAACACTTTATAATGCAAACAAGACTAGTAGCCTTAAGTTTGGAATCCACAATTAGATAAATGAGGTAGATTAGGATGATCCCAATTGAATATTGCAAGGAAATGCTCATGATTGTTTAATGGCAGTACCACTGTTAGTTAATTTGAAAGGACATCTAGTACAAGGTTCGCCATTTTGTGCCGAATGTAGTTTTATAGTTATCCTTCACCTGAATATATTTCTATGTATATTCTTCCGGGCAATGGAAGTCTAATTATACCTTGAGAAGCCATATAATGAGGATAACATGTCTGAACTGACCACTTGTTCGAGAAGATCTATGGTGAGAAGTGGCAAATTAACCTTGATGGGCATCCTATTTAGATCATGGAAGTCAATCCAAAGGCAAATTAGTTTTCTTCCTAGTCGACACCAAATTGTTAATTTATGTATCTGACCAGAAAATTTTTCTTTGCAACTAATATATATATTTTTTCATAGGTACACTGCTGTATATTCCATATGAGGAATATACATATACTGTCAACATCTGTCATGTCACTTGCGGGAATTGTACCTGGGTGGTGAGGATTCCATTCCTTCCTCCCAACCACCCAAGATAACCCCAATTGACTTTTTGCAACTAACATCTTTCTAAGATTTCTATTAATTATAGCTTCTAATATAGGGTTTCTGGATCTATGGTTACAGGTTTCACCTTGTGACCTTCGGATTAATCTGCTTTAACTTGTCATAACTCCATCCAAACTTCAAATATGTCTCTAAATATCTTTGACAATTGAGTTAATTTTTTCTTTTCTTCCTCAGAGTAAAAAGATCCTATTTGGACCATCTTTGGTTTAGTTTTTGTAACAATAGGATGACTTTGCAACTTTGTAGGAAGGCTACAGGATGAAGTGTAAATAAAAGAGGTAGCTGTTGGAAAATATTTGGAAGATTACAGAGAAAGTTGTTTTGATCATGAATGTTTGAAAGTATTCTTGACAAGTTTTATGTCTCACAAGTAATATTTGATGAATTCATTGAGGTTCATATACAACAAGAACAACTTTTGGAGTCAGAGTTATGCTTTCAAATATGCTGAAAGAAGGGAGTAAAGGAAGTGATCAGAAACAGTGATTTTATATAATATATTAAACAAGAAAAGCAGATGGGGTTGATAATAGATTATTATCATTTGTTTTATTTTTTCTTTGAAAAATACATCTTTTAAATTACTGAAACGAAGGAGAGAAGGAACTGATCAGAAAGAGTGATTTTATATAATATATCAAAGAAGAAAAGCTGGGTTTGATAATAGATTATTATCATTTTATTTTTGAAAAAAGTGCCTTATTTTAACAAATAGGTATGTACAGAGCTGAAAATAGGAGCAGAAGGGTATATGCAGTTGTGATGTCGCAAAGGAGTTTTTGCCCTTAGGTTTACAAGAGCACAAGATAAATTGTAACAGTATCACAGTATTGCTTTCAATTCCAGACAGAGGTATTATTGACACACAGTAACATAGCAAGTAGTGAATTTCAATAGTTCACATCTGTTTACAAATTTACAACTTACTCCTAATGCTAATACACCAGCAGACCTGGCTGAATAACGTTCAGCCATTCTTAACGATGATAATTCCTTTTTACAGACATCAGTAATTAATATAAGGGCTACAACATCAGTCAAGTACTTAGCAATATATCTGATTCAGCACACTATTAATCACTTACAGAATTACTTGTGTCTTTACTGTCTCAATAGAAAGCTTAACAATGTTCCTCTTACAAACTCAGTTGCCCTAACAATGCCCTAACAGACACACCACTGTGTCTTATGGGTGCTGAGTAGACCTTGTGGATTGCCCTCCTGCTGCAAGTCTATGCTGGTCCAACCTTTGCCGCGGCCTAAAGTGTCTTGAGGATGCCGTTGGCACCATGCTAGGCCACTGCTGCCTCCAAAACCTTCTCCACTGCATTTCGCTGCCATAGGAAACTCGTATAGGCCTCCTCTAGCCCAAGACTGTTCTTCGCTGCTCAGTGAAATGTCCACAACACCTTACTGTCCAGGGTTAGCCCTAAAAACTACTGTCCGAGCTTCAGAAGGATACCACTGTTCCAACAAGGCCCTGGGAGGTGAGCTGCAGCCCTAATTTGGACCTCAGGAAACCCTAATACCATAAAAAGGGGTCCGATGTCACACTTGCCCTCACAGGTTCTGTGTTGCCACAGATAAGTGCCAGAAAGAGGTCTGCTACTTCAATTGGAGGGCTGGTAATAATCCACTGCTCCCACAAATATCTCAGACTCCTTCGCTGCCCTTGATAATAACCACAGAAACCACGGAATACATTTCAAGCCATCAGCCCAACGAATTTCTCTCCTTGAATGCCAAAACCAGATGAAAATGCCTTCGAACAATTGTGCCAAACAGATGAGAGAAAATAAGTGATTGGCTAGGGTGGGATCATCACTACTGAAACCAATCAAAAGAAAAAGGGGTCTTAAAACCCTCAAAGCCTCAGCTCACAAAACAGAATTATCCAATCCACCATGATGAGAAAATGATTTCTCCTTTCTCTTATTTATAGATTCCTTATGGGGTCTCTTCCACTTATTTTAATGTGAGGGGTTACAAGTTTCCCTCCAGTTAGCCCCAATTCTATCTTCCTCCACAAGTTTTGCCCCAGTTACCCCAATTTACCCAATGTTGCCCCAAAAACATTGGATAATGGGTTTCCCCTTATCAATGACTATAGCCTATGAGGTTGGCTAGGCTACTTCGTCCTTCCTTGGCCAATTAATTAGTAGGGAACATTACAGCAGTGGAGTCTTATATCCTCTTCTTCAGTGCTACTGAAGCAGAAATAAAATTACAGTAAGCTATAGCATCTAACTCTTTGGCATTCTTCATCAAAAGGCAACCTTTGGCAGACGATTGCATACATACCTCTTCCCACAAAGAATGGCAAAAAGATTGTACTGAACTAACCTCATTGGAAAATACATATAGGTACAATAGCTTCTAGATGGTAAATAATGCAGTGATTTGAAGACATTATCAAATGATAGCGAAGGGGATAAATTACTATGGGATGAGAATTGCCAAACAATGCTGCTCACCAATGAAGTTGTCCCTGAAACAAAACTGAGTGTCTATTTTGAACATATCTCTAGCAGTTTCTAGCAAATATGCACTCCCATAAGATGTGGTTCACTGTTTTTGGTTGGCTGCAAGAAAGGAAAGGACCATCTGTCAGTCCACTCATAGCAAGGCAGGCTTTAGATGATAGCCCCTGGTAAATAACGAACCAAGAAAAAACCTGGAGCTTATAGCTGAGGTGGAGTGACCAAACACTGTGCAGTTCGCAAGTCCGTCAATCCTCCAAATCATAGGATATCCATCTGGCATTCAGTATTGGAGATAATGGATGCTTCTATTGCTAGATAATGTCATACTGTTTGATTGGCTTCCCTAATTTCTATTCCCAATCTTGCCACACAGGTCCCTGGATGTTAGTATTCAACTTATACAACTCTTTAGAAGAAATTTGCCCTCCTATGTCTTTGATAGCTGGCTTGCTAGATGATATCAAGTACTTCTGATGAGCTAGCATCATGTAATCCATCTAGTGTGTGGTCTCAAAATCCCAAAGGGTATCTTGCTTTGTCAAGCAAGCATTCGAGCAGCCTCATTCAGGCCCAAGCATAAGGGGTATGGAACTTGAGCCAAACATTGCATGGCGGGGATAGAGAGAGAGAGTGCTTTCTTGTAAATTGTAGTAGGCCAAGGAAAAAGAGAGAGTGTTTTTCTGTAGTAGGCCAAGGAAAGAGAGATATTGTTTTCCTAGTGGGCTAAGGAAAGAGAGATAGTGCTTTCCCTTTAATGTAGTAGGCTTCAAATCTCTTAAGTGAGCTTTTTGGGAGTGAAAAGCCGACTAAACAACTTTCGACAAAAACTGAGCATCTGGGTTGCTTTAAATTGAATAACTATTTATTATTCTTGTTCCTTCTTTCTCTCTCAAAGACTGTGAATATGGGTAAGCTTTCCCAGGGGAAATGACTGGATAATCCAATTCATTAAGAATTGATTGTGAGAAAAATAACTATCAATGAGGGAAAAATGTAAGACCTGTTTATCTATGAAAGAAGGCCCAAAGAAATAATGTAGTGGGAGATTCGTATGTCCTAGGAAAAAGAGGTTTTTGATGAAAAAGCTTTCTAAATGTCGTAAATAGAAAGTCCATCTAGATAAGATATTAGTGCACCTAGTTAAGAACTTCTACTCTAGTTGTGGAAAATTATCCATCAATGGCACTACAAAATATAGCAGGCCTAGTGCAAAGCCTCACTAGGAAGATCCAGACCTCATGGCAACCAGAGATCGGCCACCATTGTCACCTCAGTGACCTTTCTCCAACTGTTTAGTGGTGAATTAATTGTACAAGGGAGGCTTACCTATATGCAGATCACTTAAAGGATATTCCACAAGAAGGGTTTGAGGTGATGGAAAGGCCTAATGATTGGGATAAGGTATTGGTGGAGCCAAGAAGGCTAAGGTACTCTTTACCAAATTTCAAGTACTCTATCTATAGACCACTTAAATAGATTAGTGGGCTGATATAAGTTAGGTTTTGATAAAAATTCAATGATATTGCATGCAATGTCATACAACAGCTAGAAGAAATAGATTTACAAGTATAGATCAACAAAGGTACAAGGCTATCAATTAGGCATGTAGGCTTTAGGGTATGCAATTGAGTTTTTATGGCTAAAACATGCATAAAACAACAATAACAAATATGACGTCAACCCTAGTATTAGGGTTTTAGTATGCAATTAATGCTAGATTTTGTTTTTTCTCCAATTATTAAATGCAATCCCCACTGAAAGGGCAATAACACATCAATTAAAATTACTATTTAGCAATATTTCAAGGAAATCCCTAACCTTAAACCTAGATGCCTAAAATTTAGAGAGGAGAGAGAATAGTTGTAGAGGTAATGTCTCCATCCGTCTACGAGACATAAGGAGAAGATTTCACTAGCCTAAGTAAGTTCCCGTAGGCTAGGACAAGGAAAATTAATCAAGGGAATACCATTCGCTTAAGAGAACACTTTATAAAGCTAAAGTGGAGAAAATGGGACATGAGTCCAAGGCTAACGAAAAGTCATTTTTAAATTATAAAGTGAGAAAACCCACTAAAGTGACTTCATTAAAATAAAAGTTAAAAGGGTGACAAAATGGTCAAGTGAGTTATAAAAGAAGGAAATGAGGAGTCTCTTTTCGTTAGTGCATTCATTCACTTGAAAAATAATTTTTGGAGAGCTCTTGAGAAGAGAGTCTAGGGTTTGGAAAACCCTCATTCTGATTGCTAGTTTTGGTGTTGAAACTATACACCCTAGTTAGTATTGGAGCAGAATCACTCAAGTTTCAACATTGCACTTCATTGTTGACGAAGAAGACATTGGAAGAAATTGAGTAAATATGAAGGTGTTATCTGTTGATTTTATAATTTGTATTTTAGTATATTTACTCTTCTATATAGGCCGAGTTCTGGGCTACATTGGGGTTGAGATATCATTGTTTTTTTGTTGGAGTATTGGGCCGAGTTCATCTTCTTTGTTGGGTGGTTGAGTCTAAGCCCCATTTAGGAGGCCAAGGGATCCTTACTGTTGTTCCTTAAGAAACCAATTTCCTGGCTGTAGGGAAATTTTGCTTAAGACATTATAATGGTTGCTTACTGTCACTTATTGTTTATTATATTCTCAAATGAAGGACTTGGAAAACTTGGCCTTAGACTCTTAATACATGTATGGCTAGAACATTTCAGAATGCCATTTATTGCTAAATATAAATGATGAATGAGGAAAGTTTGAAAGGGAAGTTAAAGACAATATGCTGATCCTTCACAAGAACTATTATCTGTAACTTAGAGGAATTATGATTATGAGAAATAAATCATAGATAATATGCTGGTCTTTTACAGAAACTACTATCTATAACTTAGAAAGGAAGTGAGGACTTTAAGTATAGGAGCGCTCTTTAAGGGATTTTACCCTGCAGCTTCATTACTATACTTAAAAAGAAGAAAACATTGCATGACACATGATAGCGAGACTTACAAATTATATGTAACAACTCCTGGAAACTTCTGGTTGTTTCATTAATCAATGATGTTATCAGAAATACAGTGGCTTGGTTCTCCAAAATTCCAACCCGTTCTCTGTAAATTTTCTTCCTTTTATACATTTATGAAACAGTTTTGAAACTGTTAAACTGCTAAACTGTTTCCCTAACTATCAAAATTTAAAAACCGTTACAGAATTTACGGAGGTTAAAAGAGACCTCAAAGAACATAACATAACAAAAAACAACTAAATTCACAAGAAGACAATAATCGCTGACTACTCTGTTAATCGGCCGCTGGGTTCTTTTGTTTATGCTTAGATGATGATTAATCCATTTTGGTCATGATAAACTGTGTTAGCCATACCTAAATTTGGACTTAAATATGAATTAGGCGTTTTGATTAGCCAAAACACCAAGAAATTCGACCCACTGCCTTTTTTTTTTTAAATTTAGTTTTAACGCTGATTTTTCCATTTACATAGCAAAATTGACACAAAACTCATGAAGCAGAATTGAAAAAGAATCAATCTGATTTGATAAACCTATTGGATCCACCTGTCTAGTGCTGCATTGAATTTCCATTATAAGTTGCAATCGACGCTTATTAAATGGTGTATTAGATCCAGTCTTAACAATTCTGCGATAAGGTGGACTTGACGGTAGTATAAAACATGTCACATAAAGCATCGGGTCCGACCATCGTAATCGCAAGTGGCCCTTTATGCACCTTTAAAAATATTGAACTTATATATAAATCCTTTGTATCTACGCTTTCGAAAATATAACGTAAGACATGCTTTTTCCACTTTTAACACTGTTTGCACGACTATCGAGGCATACCCCTCATCACAATCGGCAACCGGTGTTTTCCATATATGTACATATTATGTCATTGATGTGACGGACATGCCGCAGTCATGAGACGTAATACATAAGCTTTCAGGTCTGGCTTACCCATATCGCAATTGACGCAAGCACATATAAATATAACATGTTATGTGATATGTCAGACCCGCCGCAATTATAATCATAATATATATGCTTTCACGTCCAGCCCATGAACACAAATCGCAATCGGCGATCATTGAATGCACCAACTTCTATATCATTGTTTTATGGACCCGCCAAGTTGTTAAATATAACGTATATATGTTTCGGGTCCACCATCATTTATCGCAATCAACGGATCTGTATACATATACATACACATAATTGCGGATCCGCCGATTTTATAAAACACAACTTATAATGTTTCGAGTCCAGTGTTAACAATTTCAACACTTGTTCCCTTTGTAAATCCAACATTTTCCTTTATTTCTTTCATGTATTGGATTTCAGTATATATCTTATTGCCCCTCCTTCTTGCGTTATTTTTTAAAATGCTTTTCAAGTGATTTTTCAAATGAAATAATAAATGAAACCCTCCTTCTTGCCTTATTTTTTAAAATGCTTTTCAAGTGATTTTTCAAATGAAATAATAAATGAAACAAACAACAAAATACAAGTCACAACATCTGGCTCCACTTGGGGATAGTGCTTTTGCCATAGAAGCACTAAGAACTGTAGACTAGTGCCTTCACCTCGGGCATGGAGTCATATATTGCTCTGCATAAACTGAAATACTATGGCATTTGTACAATGACTTCACTCCGGTATTGAAATGATGCTTGATCTTTAGAACTGGAAGTAGTGTTTTAAATATCGCCCATTAACAGGTAGCTATAAAGTCTCACCATCAAGATTTTCAAGGATGAAGGTATTATTGGATCTTACTTCAGAAATTCTAAAAGGGCCATACCAGAGAGGGTCAAACTTCCCATGCCTACCCTTATCCTCTCTTCTAGTATCCCATCTCAATACTAAGTTTGCAACTTTGAAATCAATTTCCCTGGCTTTTCTGTCAAAAATATTTTTCATCTTGGACCGATACATAATCAAATTGTTTCTTACCTTGTCCCTGTTTTCGCTAAGCTCCACCGCTTTGTTCATTCTTCTTACCAAAGCATTTGGCTCTTCTTTCGCCTCCTGAATCATCGCTATCATTGGTTTCACAAGTTGACTTGGAAATAGAGCCTGAGTTTCGTATACTAATTCAAAAGGTGATTTCCCTGTGGATCTCCTTATAGTTACTTTAGCAGCCCACAAAGCAAATTTTAACTTAGCATCCCAATCTCTTTGATTTTCTGCAATGGTTTTCTTTAGGATCTTCATCAAAGTCTTGTTAGTGGATTCAACTAGTCCATTTCCTTGAGGGTGGTAAGCTGTCGAATGAGACAAAATAACATTATACTTTTGACAAAAAGCAATGAACTTACTTGAGTTGAAGACTTGAGCGTTATCTGTTATAATTTTAATGGGGCATCCAAATCTGCTGAAAATATTTTCTTCCAGGAATTTCATCACTATCTGATCGTTTGCTCTCTTAGTAGGAATTGCCTCTACCCATTTGGTGAAGTAATCTGTTGCTGTGAGAACCCACCTGTGTTGTCTGCCTGAGGGTGGATTGATTTCTGCAACAAAGTCCAATCCCCATTGTCTAGACTCTAAATGGCTCCTCTATGCAAACTGGAATTAAAGGTAAAGGAGCTAATCTCTTCTTCCCAGCAAAAAGCTGACACTTTTGACAATTTCTAACAAACTTATAGGTATCACCAAATAAGGTAGGCCAATAAAATCCAACTTGAAGGACCTTATGTGCAGTTACTTTCCAACTGTAATATCCTCCACAAAATCCCTCATGATAATCTTTGATTGTTTCTGTAAATTCATCTTCTGTTAAACATAGCAATAAAATTCTAGCAGGATCCTTCCAGTACAATCTACCTTCTACAATCACCTATGGCTGTGCCTTGATCTTTAGTGCCCTATACTTTGTTCTGTCTAAGGATTGAGGACAAGAAAGAAAGCACAAATAATGAATTATATGTTTATACCATTTTGAACATAAAAATTTGTACCTGATCTTCATTCCTGGGTCTTGCTCTCCTTCATTTCCTTCATCTGCTTTTTTATCTACAGGTGCCAACAAGTTAATTCCCAATGCCTGAAAGTTTGATTCTGTTAACATTTTCGCCAGTCCTTGTCCGTTTATCAACTTTGTGGGTTTTATATCCAAATCATACTCTTGGATCTTAGCAATCCACTTTCCTCTCCTGCCTTCTACATCTCCTTGTAATAATATATCTTTCACTGCAACATTTGGCACATAAGCAACGATTTGGGACTATAGCACATAAGTTCTAAAAGATTTCAGGGCTTATACCAAGGCATACACCTGCTTCTCGAGAATATTATATTTTAGCTTAGAATCCCTAAGAATCTTACTGAAGAATGCAACTGGCTGCTCTCTGTCTTCATCATTCTTCTACAGTAAGACCGCAGCTATCGAACTTGACGAGGCAAATGAAAAAACTTGGAAAGGCTTCTGATAATCAGGGCTGATTAAGACAGGAGCTGCTTGCAATGCCTCTTTAATTCTGGAAAATGATTCTTTAGCTTCCTTGGTCCAACGCACTTCATTCTCCTTCTTCAGCATATTAGTCATTTCTTTCAGGATTTCTGCATAATTGGATACAAATCTTCTCAGGAAGTTTATCTTTCCCAAAAACTTTTGAATATCTTTTTTACTCTTGGGCAATGTTGTTAAAAGCGCGAGCGGGATTAAATCGGCGTGGGGAATGAAGCGGAAAAAAGCGGAAAAATCGGGAAAAAAGCGGAAAAAAGCGGGAAAAAATCGTTTGCTACAAAAATATTCATTTTTTTCATTTTTTTTTTCAATTTTTCATTAAAAATCGCGCTGCCTCGCCAGCCCGAGCTTTTTTCCCAAAAAAGCGGGCTTTTTTCGAAAAAAGCGGGCAAAAAAGCGCGCTTTTTTGAAAAAAGCGGGCTTTTTTGAAAAAAGCGGGCTTTTTTCCCAAAAAAGCGGCAAATTTTTTTTATCCCGCTTTTTCCCTATAAAAAGCGCGATTAAATCGGCCTAGGGAAACACTCGCGTTTTTTTGAAAAAAGCGCGATTTAATCGCGCTTTTAACAACACTGCTCTTGGGCAATGGTATTTTCTGCACAACTTGTACTCTAGCTGGATCTATCTTCACTCCTTCTCTGGAAACAATGCGACCCAATAGTTTTCCTTCTTCTATAGCAAAAATGGATTTCTTGGGATTTAAAGAAAGTCCAAATCTTCTACATTTATCAAAAGTTCATTTCAAATGATCTAATTGTTCTTCATCAAAAAAACAGTGATATCATCCAAATATATTACTACAAACTTATCTCCAACAAAAGCAATGTCCATAGCCCTTTGAAATGTAGCTCCTGCATTCATCAATCCGAAAGGCATTCTGACATACATAAATGTTCCCCAGGGAGTTGTGAATGTTGTTTTCTTTTGATCCTCCTTGTCCACAACGACCTGGTAACCAGAAAACCCATCTAGCATTGACATTCTAAAAGATCCTGCTACCTTTTGCAGCACATAATCCATTTTAGGCAAAGGATAATTGTCTTTCTAAGAAGCTCTGTTTAGATTTCTGAAGTCAACACACAACCTTATTTCTCCATTTTTCTTTCTCACAGGTACTAGATTAGCCACCCAATCATAATATCTGAGTGGGACTATGATTTTAGCATCAAGCAACTTCTTGACCTCCTTTTCAATTGATGGTAGAAGCAGTGGATTTATCTGCCTAAGCTTCTGTTTGTAGGGTTTAACCCCCTCCTTCAAAGGAATTTTATGCTGAATAATATTTACATCATAAGTTTTAAGATCTTCATAGGACCATGCAAAGACATCAACATAATTCTTGAAGAGTTTAATATATCTTTCTTGAAAATTAGGTGGAACTCCAGCATATAATTTGACTAACCTGGGATTCTCCTGAGTTCTAATGTTGTGATCCTGAATTTGTTCATCTTGTGAGATTTTCCCTGAGTCCACAGCCACATCATTGGAATTAAAAAGCCTTTCAAGAGGAACAAGCCCCTTTGGCAAAAAATTGTCTTTTAATTGAAAGATCTTCTGATTTGCTATTGAATCTTTTAAACCACTGGCTCCTGCAATTTCTGCTATCTCTTCTTCGTCTTGATCAATTTTTGTACCCTAAAATTCTTCAACCATAGTCAAAAACTCCTTAATCTGCTGGTCATCTTCAAAAACTTGCCAATTCTTAACATTATCAGGAACAAAAGGTCTGTATCTCATTTCTACCTCATATCTTAATCTTGGATTAATAGGAGGCTTGAAAGTGCTAGCAGCCACAGCCAATGAATCTGCCAATCTATTTTCATCCCTTGGAATGAATTGAATGTTAAAAGCTTCAAAGAAATTTTCAATCAAATCCCATACCTCATTTCTGTATGCCTGGAGTCTAGGATGCTTTGTTTGGCAGTTATCTTTTATCTGCTTAATAATCAGCTCCGGATCTCCAAAAACAGAAATTGACTTGACTCCCATCTGTTTGGTTGTTTGTAGAGCAATAATCAAGGACTCATATTTTGCGACGTTGTTAGTTGCCTCGAACTCTAATTTGAAAGAAAAAGGAAACAAATTACCTCCAGGTGCAATTAGAAGAAAACCAACACCTGTTCCTTCCTTGGAGTAAGCTCCGTCAAAGAAACATTTCCACACTTCTTCCATTTGCAGCTTTGTAATTACATTGGCTGAGGCAAGCTGCTTCTGATTATCTTTAGCAAGCTTTGCATTATCATGCAGTGTGAAACAAGCAAAACCATCCTTCTCTTGACTATACACAGGTGAATTGCTTGCTCCGTTTTTTGTAATTGTTTTTACAAACCTAGTTTCTCTGTACAATCTCCTCTCCTCCCCACCAAAAACCAGTATAACAACTTATGTAAAATCTAACTTCAAAACACCTCCCAATTTAGCCCCCCAGGACCTAGATAGAAGCATTCCAAATCTAGCAGGAATATCTACTACTACCACATCCATGACCAAGCTTCTAGCTGGTATTTGGGCTAATGACACTGCCAAATCCTTAATAACCCCTAGACACTTGACCTTGTTTGAGTCAAAAGAATACAAATCTCTGTAAGGTTTGGTCACTTGTAGATTTAATTGCTTCATCACTGATAGAGGTATAAGATTATGTGAAGCTCCCGAATCAAACATGCAATTATGTAGGAGGAAATCATGAACCAATAGGGAAATATAAAAAGGAGGTATTGAAGAATCTACTTCCTCTACATGCGGGCCAAAAACCACTACTGGTTTATCTTCCTGTACATTTACAGTATCACTCTCACTTTCTTTTAAATTAATAAACTCAACAATCTCCTTCTGATAAGTAGGTGTTTTTGCCAATTCTGTAAGGGGAACTTGTATTCTTACCTTTTTCAATTCCTTGGTAAGACTAAACAAGTGACCCTGTTTAGCAATCTTTTCATTCTCCTCTTCACCTTTCTTTATGACTGGAATTGTTTGCGGAATTGAAACAAGCTTCTCCAAATGAATTTTTTCAGCTTGATTTTGAGAAGACTCACCTCGAAGTATCTGTGTTTTGCTATTCGTAGTTTGCTGCTGTTTTCCATTATCTACTTGTTTTGCAGATTGAGATTCTTGTGGAGTCGCCTTCGATGAGAAAGTTGAAACTTGCTGCTCACCTTCATTTTCCTGATTTCTGGATCTTTTCCTTGATCTTAGGTCATATTTCTTGTGTAGTTTAGCCTGCATAAAATCAGAAAATTGTTTCCAATATTCATCAATTTCATTTCCATCATGAATAGCATCTGCTTCATCATACACATACTCTTCTCCTTCAATGCCTAGTTCATCTTCATCAACTGCATATAATGTGGAAATTTGATCTTCAGATTATTGTTCACCAGGATTTGCTTCTATGTACAATGGTGCTTGAATTTGATTTTGATCTTTTCTTTCCTTTTGCAAAATTTGCAAAGGCTGCCTTCTAAATTGGGGATTAAAGTTCTTATTAAACTGCGTTTGTCTCTGAGAGTTCTTGTTTTCTAACTCTAACCTATTTAACTTATTTGACATGGTTTTAATTATATTACACATATCCTCCAATGATTGACCTTGAGAGGACTCTATCTTTGCCTTTCCCTTGTCTTGGGAAGGCTGTGTTTCTGGTGCTTTTCTTATAGCCACCAGATTCGCTTCTATCTCAAAAGCATCTGTTTGGATTTGATCAAGGGTTGGAGCTCTCCTTTCCCTTAATGTAAATCCAAAGTTTGATTCAAAAGCCCCTGCAAAAGTTATTTTCGCCCCAGCAGGAGGAAGCTTAATCTCTGCTGGGAGACTATTGTACAATTTGTTGAATCTTCTGACAAATTCAACCACAACTTCATCAAACTTCTTCTTTATGGCATTAAATTCTGTTAATGAATATCCATGGTCTCTTTTTTCTCCCCATCTCAGAATAAACACACGTTCCATCTCTTCCTAAGAAGGAATAGTATTATGAGGAAGTCCTTTGAACCATTTTCTTGCTTCTCCATCCAGGGACTATACAAAAAGTCTTAGAACAACATCCAAATGTTCAACATTTAGGCTTTCTGCAAAGTTACAAAATACTACTACATGATTCTTTGCTTTCTGTTCATCTTCTCCTGAAAAACGAGGAAGAATTTTGAGGTAATCCTCTGGCATTTGATTGTAAGGTTGTGGTAGTTGAAGAGGTGCATACCTATTGACTAGGAACACAGGGGCTGCCATGTTTACTGAACTTTGATTACCTACAGATGTGAAACTTGATTGAGAGGTAAATGGACTGTGCAAAGGAGGTAATGTGGTTATTGGTTGAGGTTGAATAATTACAACAGGTAAATGAAAAGTAACAGAGTCAAAAGATTGTTCTTGACAGCTAGGTTCCTGAAATGAAGATGATGAAAAAGATGATTCTTTACCAGATGGATGTTCAAGTAAATTGCTGCCTGATGTAGACAATGTAGGAATTGGTGTAATTGGAATCTTAGACCTTTCAACCCTCTTAGAAAATAGCCTTTCAGGATCTGAAAGAGCTTGAACTTTCTTTTGTGAAGTGTCCGATCTTGTATGGGGCATTCCTGAAGGCAGAATTATTGCTTTGATTCAAACAGCCAAATATTTCGTCCTTACTGAACAACCATAGGAAAGTATTGAAACCTAGGGAAAATCTTCTTGCCTTCTCTCCCCGGCAACAACGCCAATTAATGTTGTTCCTTAAGAAACCAATTTCCTGGCTGTAGGGAAATTGTGCTTAAGACATTAATAATGATTGCTTACTGTCACTTATTGTTTATTATATTCTCAAATGAAGGACTTGGAAAACTTGGCCTTAGACTCTTAATACATGTATGACTAGAATGTTGAGATTTGGTACCGGAGGACAGGTGATTCCCTAAGGCTTTGATCTTTGGCCTAGGGAAAAGTGTCCAAAAGAATTTAATTTTTCTCTTAAAGTGACTTTATAATTTTTATAAAGTCAAATCTAATTTAAAAGTGATAAAGTTACTAAAGTCTAATTTTAAAGTGACTTAATAAAGTCAATGTAAAATTAGAAAGGAAAAGTGACTTTGGAAATAAATGACTAAGTGGGTCTTTATTAAAGTGGGGTGAATTAAAAATAAAAGGTGAGATTTAAATGAGCATTTAATCTCAGCCCTAGGAAAAGGAGGCAAAAGG
The DNA here is from genome assembly GCA_000404065.3 of Pinus taeda. NCBI lineage: Eukaryota > Viridiplantae > Streptophyta > Pinopsida > Pinales > Pinaceae > Pinus > Pinus taeda. Next base: position 120,113 of record APFE030152383.1, read on the forward strand.
TCATCAATTCTTTCATGAGCAGATTGAGAGAAGGAGAGCAAGAGAGCAAGGGAGATTTTTGGACAAGGAAGAGAAGGAGACAACAACTTGGCACACATTCCAAGGCAGCAGTTGAGCAGATTTGTATAGCTAATTCAACACACAATGAAAGGCTGATTTTGGCACGATTTTCTAGAAATCCGTACAGCTGGTTTGCACAGAAATCGAGGAGTGGTTTGCACAGAAATCGAGGAGTGGTTTGCACAGAAATCGAAGAGCAGTTTGCTGTTTTTTCCTGCACGCAAATCGAGGTCCGTACAATGCATTTATTGCAGTGCGTACAATGCATTTAATGCAGGATGTACAACAACATTTAAGGCTGAAAGTGGGCACGAAAATCGAGGAGGCCGTACAACAACATTTAAAGCTGAAAGTGGGCACGAAAATCGAGGAGGCCATACAACATTTATTGCTGTCCTGTTTGCTGTAATTTTCAGTTTGCTGTGAGGCACAGGAAAAGAGATAAGTTGTAAATTTGTTTGCTGATTTTTTGCTGAGTTATTCTCACTGTAAAAAAAGGCATTTTTAGAAATAAAGAAGAGCTCTCGAACTGGTTTTCCCCAAGAGTTGTAGGGGGTTTTTCCAGGGTCACATTGACCAAAAATCACTGTGTTCAAATGTGTTAAATGACTGTTTGTATCTGCTAATTTTTTTTATTTCTGCATTTTCCAGCATTCTGTAAAATTTCCAGAATTTGTGTTTTCAACAAAAATTTATTTTTTTCAGTTCTTGAATGTATGGATATGGGAAAGGGCATTTAACTATATGGGAGAAATAAGGTGAAACTGAAAACCGGGGTGGGAAATGAGAAATTTTTACACAGAGCATTTTAGAATGCCATTTATTGCTAAAGATAAATGATGAATGAGGAAAGTTTGAAAGGGAAGTTAAAAACAATATGCTGATCTTTCACAGGAACTATAATCTGTAACTTAGAGAAATTATGATTATGAGAAATAAATCATAGATAATATGCTGGTCTTTCACAGAAACTACTATCTATAACTTAGAAAGGAAGTGAGGACTTTAAGTACAGGAGTGCTCTTTATGGGATTTTACCCTGCAGCTTCATTACTATACTTAAAAAGAAGAAAACATTGCATGACACATGATAGTGAGACTTACAAATTATATGTAACAACTCCTGGAAACTTCTGGTTGTTTCATTAATCAATGATGTTATCAGAAATACAGTGGCCTGGTTTTCCAAAATTCCAACCCTTTCTCTGTAAATTTTCTTCCTTTTATACATTTATGAAACAATTTTGAAACTGTTAAACTATTTCCCTAACTATCCGAATTTAAAAACCATTATAGAATTTACAGAGGTTAAAAGATACCTCAAAGAACATAACATAACAAAAAACAACTAAATTCACAAGAAGACAATAATCATTGACTGCTCTGTTAATCGGCCGCTGGGTTCTGTTGTATATGCTTAGATGATGATTTATCCATTTTGGTCATGATAAACTGTGTTAGCCATACCTAAATTTGGACTTAAATATGAATTAGGCGTTTTGATTGGTCAAAACACCAAGAAATTCGACCCACTGCCTTTTTTTCAATTTAGTTTTAATGCCGATTTTTCCATTTACACAACAAAATCGACACAAATATCATGAAGCGGAACTGAAAAAGAATCAATCTGATTTGATAACCTATCGGATCCCCCTGTCTAGTGCTACATTGACTTTCCATTATAAATCGCAATCGACGCTTATTAAACGGTGTATCATATCCAGTCTAAACAATTCTGCGATACGGTGGAACCAACGGTAGTATAAAACATGTCACATAAAGTATCAGGGCCAACCATCGTAATCGCAAGCAACCCTTTATGCACCTTTTAAAATATTGAACTTATATATAAATCCTTTGTATTTACGCTTTCGAAAATATAATGTAAGACATGCTTTTTCCACTTTTAACATTGTTCGCACGACTATCGAGGCATACCCCTCATTGTAATCGACAATCAGTGTTTTCCATATATATACATATTATGTTATTGATGTGACGGACTCGCTGCAGTCATGAAACATAATACATAAGCTTTCAGGTCTAGCTTACCCATATCGCAATCGGCGAAAGCACATATAAATATAACATGTTATGTGATATGGCGGACCCGCCGCAATTATAATCATAATATATATGCTTTTGGGTCCAGCCCATGAACACAAGTCGCAATCGGTGATCATTGAATGCACCAACCTCTATATTCATTGTTTTACGGACCCGTTGAGCTGTTAAATATAACGTATATATGTTTCGGGTCCGCCATCATTTATCGCAATTGGCGGATCTGTATACATATACATACACATAATTGCGGATCTGCCGATTTTATAAAACACAACTTATAATGTTTTGAGTCCAGTGTTAACAACTTCAACACTTGTTCCCTTTGTAAATCCAACATTTTCCTTTATTTCTTTCGTGTATTGGATTCCGATATATATCTTATTGCCCCTCCTTCTTGCCTTATTTTTTAAAATGCTTTTCAAGTGATTTTTCAAATGACATAATAAATGAAACAAACAACAAAATACAAGTCACAACACTTACTATCAGAGGTTGCGAACCTCTCTTTTCCTTGCTGGTCGAGTGCCACTATGTTATGGGCATAATCATTAATTAAGTGGGCAGGTGGGTGTGCCAAGAGCAGTCACAGGGAACGCCAAATATCTTTTTATGCAGGGAATAAGTTTGGCATCATTCTGAAGTTTGATCTCTGTATTTGGGAGCGAAGATTCCCCATCACTGTGGGCCATTTGCAGTGCATTATTTTTCTCGAGTGGGAGACCCAAAATTATTTTCAAGTGTCATACCTACTCTTTGGGTCGAGTTTATTCTATAAGGGCAGAGTTCTTTAGAGCTGAGTTGGACTGCTGTGTGTGGAGGCAATTCTTTGGTCTATGCATACCAGACTTGGGGCTGAACCTCACTGTTATCAATTCTAAAGGAAACCATTTATTGTTGGGACTTTTTTGAGTTATTTTAGAGGGGAAATAGTAGTTATATTGTTGTTGCAAGCGTCTATTAGAGGTATGTACAATTTATGAGTTTATTACAATTTAAGTGTTGTTCTTTGAAGTATTTTCTTGTTATCTATTTGGCACTATGTTTAATTATTAAAAATAAATTACAAAAAGAATGCACCTACTCCATATGCATGCAAACTATTTGACAAAATATCTTAGTGACAAACTTAACAAACTCAGAAATTTTAGTGGGAATTTCAAGATATTCCAAGGGGGGTATCTTATAAGGAAAGATTGATTAACACCTCCTAGACTAGTGCCTTTATCTAAATGGGCAATGGAGTCCGTTAGTGCAGATTTAATGAAGACGACCATGATGAAGAGGGTGAGAGGGCAATAGCCTCTTCTTACAAACCCTAGCGACTTCCTTAAAAGGGAGATTTTAAGTTGAAGAGATGCATAATTCAAATTTCTCTTGAAGGATTCAAGGAAAACAACTTTGCATAGCATAAGGAATCAAGATTCAAGATAAATATTGCAATTTCAAACATGGTACGCATAGAAACCCTAATTCACATATGTACCATGCAAAATTTAAAAGATATACAATAAACTAACAAAATTTCCACAAGAATCTCTTCAATCTATCCCAAGCAACCTCCTCATTCAAAAATCTTCTCAAGGACAAATTCACACCATAATTCTACTTTATGGCCAAGTAGAAGAGAAGACAAGAGCTAGTGTGCACTTCTAGAGAAGAAGAACTGTGATGAATGATGATGATGAAAATGAAAAATGATTCCCCTCTATTTATATGAGGGTAACCAAGTCACTATTTCATGATTTTACAAGCAAAGCCCTAAAACAAGTTTACTTGAGCGTTCAACTAGATCAAAGATCATAATTGAACTTTGAAATAACTTTAAAACATAACAAATTGCTCAAGATAACCCACACACGTGGGAGAAAGATGGTCTCCACCATGATGTCATCCTCCAAAATAGGCATTCATGCATCAAATAAGTGAGGTGATGGTCCAAGAGGGCTCCTCACTCCAAGAAAACTTCAAAGTGCATTTGTACATCTCCATAAGGCGCCTCCACTATGATGTCATCCAAAAGAGGACCTGTGTCACCCTTTCCATGCATGTAGGAGTGACGTGACACCACTTAGGGCTAGCATTGGCATTAAGGAGGCATGTGCTAACCCTCCCAATTTATCTTAGTGACAACCATCCTCATTTGGGCTCTAGAACAAGGCGCCGTCTATCGAATAGGGTCAAGGCTAGCTTAGGGGCGTCTTGGGTCCATTTGAGCACATCATCAAATAGTCCAACACCCAAACTTTCAAGCTCAACATTTCAACATTTGTAGGCTGATTAAGATGCGTAGAAGCATGTGGAAGTTGCTAAAGGCCCAACAATCATCTATGGAGGGGCAACTTTCGGGCCACAAAGCCATGTCTATTCTCAGAATGAGGCAAAGAACCTTCTGGAAGGTGATGAAAAGGAGTCAAGCTATCCCTCAAGGGATCTTTGTTGCATGTGTGATACCACCTAAACAAAACCTCTCAAGATCAAGTGAGATCAACTTCATTAAGGAGATAAATCCATTAAAGCATCATAAGGGACCATATCTAATTTTAGGGGCACATAAATAATTCACACAAAGCTCACCTTCAAATGTCTAACTAGATCAGAACTTGTACATAGGTTATCTCACTCATGTTATGGACAATTAGGTCAACAAAACTATTAGGTGTTTCAAGCTCCCAAGGGGAGTAACATGTCCTAGGTTGACCCATCAATCCATAGGTGTGTGTGATGTGGTGGTCATGGAGTGGGAAAGACTTCAAGGAAGATGCCACAACCATGAGATTGGCCAATAGGGGTCCAACATGCAGAGTGTAATGATGTAAGGAGAGAGCAATTGTGGTGGCATGAGTTTCTCCTTTCCTCAACCTACTTTTTCCACCCATCTAGTGCGCCTTTTACTTGGTGCATAGCTTAGGACCATGAGCTTCCATATGCTTTTCTAATACCCCTTTAACATGTAGTAGTTTCTTGCTCATCAGGGTTGAGACATTCAAGAGTTCCTTTATTTAGATGAAGCATTGAATGTTTGAGGAACTAGATGATGGCTAATGAGGGAGGTAGAGCTCATGCTAGGCTTTTGCCCACGTGCTAAATATGTTCTAGCCATCGTTTGCATTGTAAATTTTCTTTTGCTATGGCTTTATATGCTTTTATCGTTCTTTCAACTACATCAACCTCTGGGGCCAAGTTTTTGGGCCTTGACTCAGGATGTGGATAAAGGGTGTCAATCCCTATAACCAATGACTATTAACCCAAAGAGTGGAGATGGATATTGGGAGAGATGAAAGCTGTAAGTATGGATTACCTTAGCCAGCTATATGAATCAATGCCCCCCTAGTAATGCCATTCTTAATCCCTAAGGCCTTAGAGGAGGTTCCGCTGGACTAGAGTCAAAGACTAGCCTCCCAAGTGAAGTGTGGGAACAAGCATACAATCGAGATTGGAAAATCATCTAGTTTGCCCTGTGATCCATATTAATATGCCCATATTATTAATTGAAAGCATATGATTGTTAGAATGGTTAGAATACCTGTTGATAGATGACCCACCTTCCATCAAGAAGAATGCCAAATGCATGAGAGCACTTACTTGAGCAATAGGTGGAGAATTGTGGCAAATGCTATTTGTTGACTATCATAGGGTTGTTGGTTGGCTAGCTGTCAAACGAGGAAAAAAAATTCTCCAATGGGTCACCCAATTGTGGTGGGTAACAGGGACTAAGCTTCAGCTAATTGTTAAGTAAAGAAATATTAAGTTCAATGGTGGCTGCGTTATCTTGTTGATTATTCAATTTAGTCTCTTTATTTCTTCTTATCAAAGCTCACTGACTTATCTCTTTCCGCTTGTGAAATTTTCTGTAGGTAGTTAGTTTATGATAACTTCTTTGTAGTGAAATATTGATTTGGATATTGACTGGAAAAGAAATAGGTGAATGGTGTTGGGTAGAGAGCTTGGCAAGAGCAAGGAGCATTCACCCATTAGAAATTGGGAAAATCTCCTCTGAAGCAGCAAGATGTGCATATTAAATAGGTTACATACGATCTAAAAGGGCCTAGAATTTCCTTCTTGTCCAATTCTTGGTTATCCATTATTGAAGGACTAGCTACCACCGCTCATATTTATCTATTTAAGGAACTTTGACTTACCTTTCCAGCATATCCAATTCCTTATATACAGAAGAAGAAAGATCTCTACTCAACAAGTGATATATAGCTGAACAAAATCACCCATCTATGGATGCACTTTGGATGGCCTTTACTCCTATGAGAATGAAAAAGGCCTCTCCTACTCCTCTTTGCATGCTCCCTTTGAAATTACCTCGTCCGTTATTTGTGGTTATGATAGTATAGAGGCCAGGAGCTTATCCTCTATTGGCTGGGGGAAAGGGATTCTCTTTATCATGAAAGGAGATAGATATTAGATTGCAGGTGTTAGCTATAATATGACATAAATGAAGTGGCTTTAGATTGACCAATGCATGTGTGAAGAAGCTTAGAGAAACAACCTAAATCTTAGAGTTTGAACATCAAAACACATTTGTGGGTTAGGATTAGATTGGAGAGATCTATCTTCAAGAACTAAGTCCTAGATCAAAAGTAGAATTGCCAATTCTGGGATTTAGCCCTCCCATCACTTTAGAATTGTGCTAGTATAGATCTGACATGCATCAATTGGAGCACTTATATACTTTGACAAGGGTGAAAACCAATTGATTCAACCAATTGACTGATCATATAATATTTGGAAATCTTTCATGAAGCCTAGCTAGAATGGGTATCACTTATGATCCTTCAAAGGACTTGTTTATAGGTCGATTCTCTCCATCTATTAGAGATATCTCATTTTTGTTTTTTCCTTCTTTGAGGAACATCACTTTCCCTCCAAGTGCTCTTGGATCTAACCTCTTAAGAGTGGCGACACGAAAAGTTCGAGATGCTCTTACTTCTGGAATAACACCCTTCCACTCTTCGCTAGAAGACAAGCCAATTACTCATTACTGGAACTTGATGCTTTACCTTTGTACGAAGAATTCAACTTTGACAAATACTACTCCAATTGCAACTCTAGTAGAGAGAGACTCTCTTCAAATTAAATAGATATGTTGTAGGTGATTATCAAACTGACTATCCCTAGTACGTAGTTCATTTGTTCTGACCCTGATGTGGAATTAGATGATGTTGGCACCTTTTGTTTTGTGCCCACTTTAAATTTTGGTTCTTCTCTTTTGGTTGGATTGTTTCTGAAAAGGGATGCATAGCAAATAAATATAGGTGCCATTGACTTTGACATGTTCAACTATCCGAAAAGGTCTCTCCCATGCTACTCCAAATCTCTCCATTGCCCTCCATTGAGAGAGAGTAGACCTAATAAAAAACTCCTACTTGTCAATCTATCTAAAAGGTGGAATTGAGCTTCTATAATATCAACAATGCTTTCATTTGCAATACACTAATGAAGCAACATTATAAAGCAAAACAATCACTCAAAGTTGTGAGTGATTGACCTAATTATCCACTACTTGAAGTTCGTCTATTCTTTTGATTGTAACACATATAGAACATATGGAAATGCTCATTGGTAGGGTGTGTGTTTGATGACTCAAGTTTCGATATGGTTGGTGCCATGGTGTTCCCATTCGCACTTCATTCCCTCAATTTTTTCCTAACGAGCTGCAGGTGGGCATTAATAGCATGACATTGACCAGTAGTTACGTACTATGTGTGGGGTGGAAGGTTAAGAAGTTGATAGGCAAGCACTGGAGAAAAATAGAAAGCCAAAATTAGACCAAAATTTCATGGCCTTGGAATCTACTGAAATTTCAACCTTGAGCCAATCTCCATACTGGGGCTCAAAATATGTAATTACTTTGCCATTCACACAATATCGAGGGGCTTGCTTTGGGAATGATTGACCTCAGACCCATGGCTTAAAATTGCCAAAAATCTAGCCTCCTCTAGTATTTCTCAAACATTAAAATCAAACCATATGCAAATCTCCATAAAAGGTCATCAAATATGTAATCAGATCCTAAAGAGATGATTTTTAAGAAACACAAAATCTCCCAGGTTAATGAATCTTGAAAATCAAGAATGTGGAATCACACTGATCTGACCATATCTTTAGGAGTCATTGACCTCCCATACCTGCTGTATATTCTGCAAAATTTTATGGGGAACCTGCTGCCCACTGAAAACCTATCCAACTGATAAGAGAGTTTGAATGTGATGTACCTTCTAAATGTACCTGCTTGTGAACCACCTGCCCAAAAAACTTGTCAAATCCTCAGTCCTCTAGCAATAAAGACTTGCAGCCATGTGCCAAATCTGACTAGCCCTCATGAATCATCGAGGCTGAATGATGGACCCGACCAATGAGTCCATCCTGTAATGCATCCATGAGCCATGGCTATTGATTGCCCTTCAGCTTCCCTTTGTAAAACTTCATGCTTGAGCATATTTTAGTACAAAATGTTTTTTCTGTTTCTTGTGAAATCTTATCAAAAGTAGTGTTTCTCTTTGATATACACCTCATAGTGGAAATCTATCCAATTCAATGGAATTGTGTCTAATAATTACTAAATTTCTAGAATAAGACAAGGTTGACTGATTTGAAAATTTCAACTTGCATTTCTTTTAATGAAGCCAAACATATTATTTATCATAGCATTCAATTTACACTAAATACGTGTTTTCATACTGATACCTGCAAATGAGATCAGCTGATTGGAAAGACACCCATGGTCTATCTCAACAGTGTTGTTAAAGGTTGTGTTGCAAACATTGCTGCAAAGCTTGAAATAATGGAGCCATGCCGTAGCGTTAAAGACAGGTGATTGCTGTTGGGATTCAGTTGGTCTGAATAATACTTGAAATTAAAGTAATATATTGATGAGTGTCTTCTACCTGTACAGAATTGGTTATAGTATGATATCTTCCGCTGAACTGAAAGGAGCCATTATCCCTGGAAAGGTGACATACTTCTCTAGAAGGCTCTTCTTTAAGTTATGTTTGCGTTTCTTAAAACAGTAAACAACATCAAGCAAATTTTTTAAGAAGCTTCATGAAAGATTCTAGGTTGGATTCGATGGACCTTTAGTTGAAATAAATGGCTATCTGATACTTTGCAGCATGGTTGTTTTGCTTTTAAATTATTTCAGTTCAGAAATTGTTTCTGAAGGACAGATAAGACTATTGATGTACTTTTTTGTAACCCTCTCTAATATTATTGCACTGCAGAGTATTCTTGTAGAGCCAACTAGCGGCAATACAGGAATCGGTCTTGCATTTATTGCTGCAGCCAAGGGCTACAAGCTCATCTTAACTATGCCTGCCTCTATGAGTCTGGAGCGGCGAGTTTTGTTACGTGGTTTTGGGGCAGAGCTTGTTCTTACAGATCCTGCCAGAGGGATGAAGGGAGCAATTCAGAAAGCTGAGGAAATACTGGCTAAAACACCAAATGCATACATGCTTCAACAATTTGAGAACCCTGCAAATTCTAAGGTAAGAGCTGCCAGATGACATCAGCCCTGTTAAACATTAAGAAAATATCTCGTCATATCTTTATTCTACTGTATGAATTATGGAAACTAAACATGCTGAATTATTTCTCATCCTCTCACAGATCCACTTCGAGACCACAGGTCCAGAAATTTGGGAGGATACCGGGGGTAAGATTGACATATTGGTTGCAGGAATCGGGACTGGTGGGACTGTTACTGGGGCTGGTAGCTATTTGAAAGCCCAAAATCCAAGGATAAAGGTCTGGCCAAAGCTATGCATGATATTGATTTTTTTCAAACCTCAAATGTTCAAAGAACATATAATCTTGAAAGAAGTTATCCCCATCAAGTCATCCAGGTCCTTTCTTTTGGCTGTAAATTAGTGTTATGAACATAATTATATATGAAATAACATAAATAATAATTAACAAAGTATAATTAGTTATAAAAGAGCATGTCCCAAAAGACATGACTCCTTATGAAAGTGCATGTCCCAATAGACATGACTCTTTAGGAAAGGGCACTGGCCTAGGTATATAAACGTGGCCTTCATTTGTATCATATCATAT
>APFE030152388.1:0-27679 GCA_000404065.3 Pinus taeda
TTTCAGGAGAATTCGATTTGTCAAAGATTTCGTCATGTAGATCTTCTCAAGTTTCGACCACAGGCCTGCGGCGGTTTTCTCTGACACAATGTTGAACAAAACATCGTCCGCCAGACATAACCGAATTCTGCTCAGAGCTCTATCATCCATCTCATCCCATTCATCCTTCGTCATGGAAGGAGGTCTTTTGTTTTTCCCCAACAGTGCTTTCGCCACACCTTGTTGAACCAGTAGATCGTGCATCTTCACCTTCCAGATCTCAAAATTATTCTTGCCATTAAATTTCTCAATTTCAAAACGGGCACTTTGAGTTTTGGCCATCTTGTATCACAAAAAGCACAATAATCTCCAATATCCAACCAGCAAAAAAAAATTGCCTATGCCTTTGATTTTACAAAAAAATATGCCTATGTATTTGATTTTTAACAACAAAAAATCTGCCTGTGTCTTTCTGCCTTTGCCTTTAAAACAAAAAAAAACTTCCCTTTGCACGTATATTACTTCGATGTCTTTATTGATTTAGAATTTGGTTGAATTTTTGTTGTAAAAAATTCCAAAGGCATGAAACTTCCATTATATACCAAATTCCACTCTAATATACCATGCAAATAAAAAACCGAATTGTCATAAACTTTAATGGCATTATACCTCCACCCATATACGTTCACCCATATAACATATTACCACCATATGTATTCACCCATATAACATATTACCACCACCCATATAAGATATTAATCCACCATATGTGTTTAAACGTTTTTTTGTTTTGTTTTAACACATATATGTTATATAACTTTAAAAGCGCTGCCTTTTAAAACTATATAACTTTTAAAAATCGGCCCTTTAAAAAAAAAACTGCCGCACAACAATGGTTTATAACGCCATACCGGTTTTGAGCATATATATATATATATATGTTATATGATTTAAAAAAAAATAAAAATAAACTGCCGTGTAGAAAACGTCCACAAGTTCCACGCAGCAACTCATAATTCACACCCAACAACTCATACTTCCACGCCAAACAGCGTCCATGCTCAATCCATGATTTTTGTTTTCAACGCAGGTTTGTTAAAACAAGAAACAAAGCAAAAATACCTCCACTGTGCCGATCCTCGATAACCTCTGGGAATTACTGGAAAGATAGGATGCCGAAACCCGAATAACGCACCAGCATTCACCGACCGCTCCTCACCACGCACAGCAAACGCACCGGTAATGTTATAAAAAACAGGCTCCACGTACCAGCAGATGCCAATTTCAGGCTCCACGCACCAGCGATTTACCAAAACACACGCAGCACCAGTCAATGCACCAGCGATTACCAAACAGCTCCATGGGCATAGGTAGAAAACGGCTCAGCGCGCACACTTATCTTTTCAGCAGCACACGTTTCAGGCTCCACGACTCCACGGCTCAGCGCGCACACGCAGCAACAAAACCTTCAGCACCACTCAGCAGCTCCACGGCTCAGCGCTCCAGCGCTTCCAGGCAGCATCTCCAACATGCTCTGATACCAATTGTTGGATTAGGTGCATAGAAAACTTAATTAAACACACAGCAGGAAAAATAAACAAGCACATAAGACACAGCTTTTAACGTTGTTCACCCAACCAATCTGGGCTACATCCACCAAACATAGGCATCAGGAATATATTAATCAAATTGGAGATTACATCAAGAAATCCTCACACACTCTTAGCAAATCATCCGAATGATTGCCTGTTATATAGCATAGAGAATCTAACAGCCTCATAACTCCCTCACATCAAATATAGGAGGCATTAACTCCCTCCCAACGACCTAGAGCTAATCTAGGAACTGAATCCCTATTGTTGTCATCCTTTAAAGATTTTTGCCTATTTGACTAAAATAGAAAATCTCAACAGTTTTCAAAGTGACAATAATATTTTTATTTTTCCTTTATCACAGAACTGAGTAAACAATTTACTATTTTGAAGGATTTGAGCACAAGATTATGAATTCACGTGCATTGCAGCCCAGCCATGGTGTAATTTAGGTTGACCATGACTTGAATCGACAACTGGGAAAGCAACTTATGGAATAACACGGGCCAACTGGAATAGGAAAGCTAACATCCATCCTCGTGTTTAATAATTTTTTGACCAACAGTGTGTAAAAATGTTATATTTAAATATTTACAATTTTTATCCCTATAAATTCTAATTATTTGATAACTGTAATTTTAATAATTCAAATTCAATATTTTTAAAATGAAATAGCTAACAATTTTATTGCCTGGCTTAGCTTTCTATTCATATATTTTTATATAGTTATGGGTTAAGATTTTTACTTATTTGAGGAAGTTATGTTATATGAGATTTCAATTTGATTGTGCTATTTTCATATTAAATTTCATTGTAACTTTAATCAATTAATATGTTGAAATTGGGGACACTTTAGAAATTGAAGTTTTTATGTACTAGTGGAAGTAGTTAGAGCAGTTTAATTGGTTTTTTTATAATTGGTATTGTATCCTCCCTTAATTGGTATTGTATTCTCCCTTCAAAAGATGATAATATTTGGATGCTAAAATTTAAAAATGTTAGATCAAATATATATGTGTTGTTGAAATTATCACAATTTAATAATCTTATTGGTCTTTCTTTACACCTTTTAAGACAATTATTAGTTTATTCTTTACCAAATAAGTATAAATGATAAATCACTATGCTAACTTATTCGATTATTAAATGAATTTCTTCAAAAATGTAGTAAGTTTTAATTTCTTCAGAAATGTAGTAAGTTTTCTTCTTCATACTCATAGAACATTTTACTATTTTTTTTGTTTTATTCCCAACAAAGATATGTATATTTTCAATTCTATTTCTAGTTCTATTATTTCTGAGATAATAAGAAACCCTTGTTAATTTCCCGTAACATGTTATGTTCTCTTATGACTTAGATTCTTCTCTGAAACATATTAATTCCTTTTATGGTGTGCGGTGTTTCTACTCTCTTTAAGTTTTGTTTTAGTTTTCATAATTATCGTTGCAAATTCTATTTAATTATAATTATAATTTATTATTTATTAATTATAATATTCAATCCGTTATTTGGCCTATTCAAAATTGGGATTATATAAGATAAATTAGTTATTTACATAAGTAATAAATAATGCCAAATAAGTTTTATGTTAAATTTCTTATAATAGTTTGTTTTTGCTTTATTTTTATTGGATGTTGTTTTTCACTTAAAATATTTGATATATGTTAGAGTTTTAATTTAGTTTTAGTTTTGGGATGAGCATAAGATAGATATTAAAAATATTTTTCAAAAATGATAAATATTTTTCAAAAATGATAGTGATGTTGGACAAATTTATATATTTATTTTTATAAATATTTTTTTAAATTAAATATTATAATTGTGGTGATTTTTTTTTTAAAATTTTACAAATACATATTCTTATTTTCTATATATATAATATATTTTAAGAAAATTAATTGATTCCGATTAATTTATCATATCTTTTCATATTTTCAATTTATTATCCTTAATTAAGTAATTACTGGTTAATTTTGTAATTGTTTATATTTTAAATTCATAAGAGCATCCAAATAAAAATTATGCTACATTATAGTTCATGGTTTTGAAGGGGAATTCTCACTTGTTATAAAATAGGAGAGAGAAAAAGGAGGAGGTATGGGATGGATGGCAGAGAGGGGCAGGGAGCAGAGGTAGAGTAGGAATATGATATGTATTTTGTCTATATTTTACGTTCAATATTTTCACCTAGTGGTCTCCCGTGATGTGCTTTAAAACCTTATATCAATCTATTAAAGGAGATCACTATTTGGACACATTTCATTTCAACTACATTCCGAAAGATCTAAAATACTTGGCTCGTGAAGAACACGTCTACGACATTTACAAAATATTAAAATGATTTTAATATATCTTATTCATGAAGAACACATCTACCACTATTTACTACGATCATAGAGAGGACTTGGGGCCTGCAAAGTTTTCAAATTTCATAGGGTTTTCTATGACAAGAGGAAAGATCAAACAATGGAACATGAAGGCTCATTGTTCAAATTCCAATTCATTGTCAATGCCCTTTTTGTATTTTTTTGGTAGTCAAAGCATTCTAAAATCGGTTGTTCCTCTAAGTAACTTACATCGTATTTGCTTTTGATATTTATGGACTATGCATTCAGGCCTGTAAGGGAATACAATGTTTTTTTATCATTTCCTATTCAATCAGTGAAACAACTTTATAAAAATTTATGGTTAATGTAAAAACATATGAGAGTTTCGTCCTTTTATGGGAATTGGCCTTAAATGGGTTATGGTAAATGAGACATTCTTGGTTTTATTTTAAAATTTCATGATATTAGTCTAAATATATATTTATGGGAATTGGCCTTAAATGGGTTATGGTAAATGAGACATTCTTGGTTTTATTTTAAAATTTCATGATATTAGTCTAAATATATATCTAAAATATATTTGGTGTTGTTGGCTCAGAAGAGTGTTGCTAGTGGAGGGGACAATGTACATATGTCTAGGAATGTGGTATTTTGGTTGTAGGTATTGGAGAATGTAATAGAGTTGATGAGATAAATCTTGTTGGTCTAGGTAATAGAAAATATGTCCACTAGGATGAGTTCTTGGAATAATTGGGGAAAAAGGGAAAAAAGAAAACAAGTGAAGTAACCAATGGGGAAATAATTCAATTGTGAAGAGAGTGGTGTGTCACATTACCTACCAAGTTTCAATGGCCTCATAGGCATGAATAAGTTGTGAGATATAGGTGCATGTTCTGGTTGATCGATGAAAGTGTACTCTTTGCTTAAGCATTTGGCCACTGACGTGCTCTGGTAGGGCCATCTCGCCTATGAATGCATTATTAATCATTTTAGTTTTAAGGTTTTGGATCATGAATGATTTATTAATGATTTGTTTTTCTTTTTTTGGATCTTGAGTTTAGAAGATGATGACACTGAGAGTATTAGGTGCTTTTATTATGGCTTGGGAGATTCACAATATTCAATCCCCCAAATGTGAAATCGAATTGATAATTGATACCCAAGGAAAACAATTAGTTTGATCTCTATGTGCTTTTCTTTTCTAGTTTGCGAAGTGCAACTTTATAGTCTTGATCCGCAATGTTGTGGTTATATGATATATCTACTCTTTTTATAACATATTCTGAAAGGCATATTTGTAACATGATTTAAGTTTTCATAGCACTCTAGTTTTGCAAGTTCCAATTCCTAATATGATGCATGCAATAAGGCGAAGTGGATGGAAAATGAGGATGACCAATGGAATGTGTGACAACTTCCAAAGCTCCTCATTTTGTAGAAGGGATAGAAATTTAGGGTGATGTTAAAGTACTATTATAGTGAGGTTCATTATGATTTTATTCATTGTTTCCTTAATACATATTAGATTTGTTGTTTATATATATAATCAACCAAACCAACAGGTATTAAGGTAACATTCAATAAAATCATAGCTAGCTCACTCTAATGAGGACATATATATATATATATATATATATATATTATATATAATATATTATATTGATATTAATTTATTATAATTTATTTGATAAATAGAAGAAGGATTTTGATCAAAACATGTTTTTACCACATTTAATGCTTATAAGAATTTTCTCTCGAAGAATGTAATAATGGAGGAGGAAGAATAACTTAATCCTATAACATGATATTAAGGGATCCACAATATCCACTTCTTATAAGTTTAGTTTTTTTCTTTTTTATTTAAGTTTAGATATTATGCATTCAATCCTGTTAATATTAGAGTATATCCCATCATCCCAAGAAATGCTAAAATATATACTGTTAAATGAATATTTTATATTTAGATCTGATAGTATATGTTAAATTACGTTAAATTATGTAAATCGTAGCATAAATCATATTAATTAATCTACTTTTGAGTTCTTATGGATAACATTTAATATAAATATTTTGTTTGTCATATTATATATTCCATAAGATCTCCTTAATAATATTTCATATATACAAGTGCTATGCATGTTTGGGTCAATGACAATTGATTTCAAGGTTATCGAGATTTTATTGTGACTCGTGAGTGTTCCATGCAATTTGAAACCAAGACTCGGGATTTAATAACTTATTTGCGTGTTATGGTCATTTTGTAATTATTATCAAAACATCACTCTTGAAGGGAAAAATATTAAATATAACATGTCTTGACAAGAAACATAGAGACCTAAAACATAAAAAAATTGTGATAAAAAAGAATACAATTTCCAACCCTGGTGCCAAGAAAATTATTAACAAAGCTCTATGACGATCTAAAGACATGACCTGATATTATTTGTTAACTACCTCTACAACAATCTGACTTCTTGAAATCAACCTTTTACATCAATAAAAAGTTCACCTCTAACTTGATGAGACTACTTAAGCATTCTGCAACCAATCGATCATGTGCTTACTATTTTACTTCACTGACTTGTAGTTGCTTCCTCTTTACAACTTCATTGAGTAAAATTCAATATGTATTTGTAAACAAATTATATACACACAACAACCATCTTATAGAAACTAATATCAATATCGCAAGAGGTACTTTATGAGTTGATTGCAATACAGATTATTAGAATAGCTCTTTTGCATACTACAAATTTGTCATGAATTTAATTCTAACAGCCTACAAAGTGTCATAATCATCCATCCATCCATGTGTCATAGTTAATAATCATCCGTCCATCCATGTGTCATAGTTAATTGAGTTCATTCCAATTCAGTTAAATTGTAGTTAAATCTCATTGCAATCACTTATTATTGATGTCTTTGATATAATCTTATTTCACTGTAATATTGAGAAAAATAATATTTACTCCACCCATTTTTTCGTTTTTTAACATGGTATACACGGTCACATAAAGTTGGCGTTTCAAATTTATTTTGTGCTCAAAGAGAAATAGCAATGAACACAGAAGTTGCGAGGAGCTCGACGTAAAGAAGGAAGTGACATTAATTTTTTTAATTCTTTTTCAAGTGGCCAACGCACTTACTGTCTCTGCTTAAGTGCGTCGATCAACAAAGATTTGGTGACCAAGCGCACTATCACTGTGTAGAAAGATGCGCTGACAAATTAACGTCGAATTAAAAAAAAAAAAAAAATTGAACAACCCCGTCATAGAATGAAATGCGTTTACGGTGAAAGCATTGCACTGAAGGTATCAAAGGACAACATGTAGAGTAAAAGCAAAGTACAAATGTTTGAAGTACAACTGTTAAAAGCGCTGATGGCAAACTTCGTTTAAAACAATAGGTCAACGCCAAGGGTGAGAAAAGTTCAGAGAGTCAAAGCCAAGGCGTAACATAATTTTGTGCGTTGAGATAAAATTGACTAACTACTGTAAGACCCACTCTCATAGTAACGACAACCGTTATAGCCGTAAACTGAAATTGGCAGGCACCTAAGTTTGGAACACGCAGCACGAGTTAAAGGTGGGAACTCTCTTGAAAAGCGTAAGCCGTAAAATGTCAAAATGGTGACATGGTCACGTGTGATTCATTATTTCTTCAAAAGTCTTTTTCTTTCGCAAGAAGACGAAAGTGTTTCTTAAAATAAATATACAGTATTTTTTTAAAAGGGAGCCGTATCATATGTGGGAGCTTTATTCGAGAGCTTTAGTGTTTTATCCCAGAATTTTAGTGTAAAACAAAAACAAATGGCTTATGTGTTTATGTTTTTCAAAACTAAAGGCATTGTAATATTTAAAAAAAAAGTTTATAGACTTATTTATGTGTGGAAGTTAAGTAGCAGAGAAGTTACCACAAAAATATTTTTATGGTAGGAAATCATTATATTTGCAAGGTGATATGGCTGTTGTCTTGTAGTTACTGAATAAATGAGAAATATCAAGAGGTTGAGCAGAGTTAAGTCACTGCAAGGGATGTTTAAGATTTACTTGACATATTTAGAAGTAAAAAGGAAAAAGAATGACTTCACATTGAAATGCATAAAAAAATATGTAAATGGCAACATTCTTCCTCTCATTGCAGATGCAAAGACAACCAAGGATGACTGGGACACCCTTCAGAATATTTTTGGTGTAAGGTGCAGTAATCCCATTGAAGACAAAAAATTTGTCAAAGAAGCAAAGAGAGAACACGAAAATGCCCCTGAATCCCATCATGCATAGCCGCAAGTGGATGGCAATTTGGTGAATCTAGCAACAGAGCTTGTTGATGACAATGAAGTTGTCCTTGAAGCAGTCAAAGTTATAAGTTGTCCTTGAAGCAGTCAAAGTTATCGGGAATCCATCAATGAAATTTGCTAATGTTAATTTTAATCAAGAACAGTTAGCGAAAGATGAATGGTTATAGATGATGCAACAAAAACATGATGTTGACATGATGCTATATAGTGAGAGAATCCTAATTGAGTCTTCAAACCGAGTGGAAGAAAACATCTTTGAAGCAACTGAAGAAACAAAGGCAGAGAAGGTAGCAGAATGAGAGAAAGCTCTCATTGCATAGCAGAAAGAATAGAACAAATATGGTTCTGCAAATATTTTTAATCCTAACATTGATTTCTAGTGTGTAGGTAAATATGACGATTATGAAAAAGAGTTAAAGTTCCTTGAAGCATGGCTTGCAACACCATGCTTTGATAAAATCTGCATAGAAGCTGTAGAAATGAATGTCGAAGACAATGTGGATGATGAAAACCTTAATGAAATTTTCATGCATTGGAGTTTTGGAGAGATGAAACTGTATTATGGACTTATGTTGCAACAAAAGATTGATGATCAAAAGAACACTACAAAAGATGACATGTGGCAGTTGTCCACATACATGCCGATTTTTTAAGAAATTGCGAACATGCTTAGACAACCTGGAACAATGGAAGAGTTGCAAGAGAAAATGAGGAAAATGAGGTTTGAAGGATACAAAAAAAGATGAAACAATTTAGAGCATAATTACCAAGTTCGTCCCTACTGGCAAAAAGAATACGTAAAAGCATAACTACCAAGTTCGTCCCTACTGGCAAAAAAAATACATAAATTCGTTGATTTAGTTTGGTACATTGAATAATTTGTTCGATTCGAATTCGGTAGTATGCGTTGTTGCCCATAGATTCCAATTCTAGTTAGCTCCAAGCTTTCCACCAACTAGAGTGGATTGTTGGCTAGAGTAGGTTCTCACCTCGGACATTCACGGTTCAAGTGTCCACTTTGATTCATGCCTCTGCCCTGAAGTTTGAACACAGAAAAGAGAAAAGGCAAAGATACATATTAAGCTTCCACATGAAAATATGACATACAATACTTAATTAATTTGACAGAGGTAATTAATGAATAATATTATTTAGTATGAAATATGTAAATTTGATAGAGGTAGTTAATTAATGGTGGACATTCAACAAACAATGGTCTGTGTTTGGCAGAAAATGAGTTTGGACTTGCGTAATCTACTTTGTCAATGCAAAACGAGTTTGGACTTACGTAGCCTGGGTGCAAAATTAAAATAATGTAGGGAAAGACAAAGCTAATGACAAAATTAATGATGAAAAATTAAAATAATGTAGGGAAAAACAAAGTGAACGAAATAGTTAATGATGGGAAATTAAAATAATGCAGGGAAAGACAAAGTTTTTTTTTTTTGATAACTAAGAGACGAACCTTCTATTAATTTGATCAAATTACATAATATACAGAGTGCCCTAGACAGCAGGGGCGGCAAAGAACCAAGGACCGAAGCTCAAAGAGGTTCCTACAAACAGCTCAAAGCGGTTTCTATTGCATCCACTAGACGGACCAGGAGACAACAATGAAAAGTCCACGAAACTAAATACTAGTCGCTGAATGCATAACCCCGATCCAACGGCCAACAATCAAAGGGATCTGCAAAGGGACCCACAGTCGTGCAACAAGCATAACCAATCCCAGCCTTTGAAATCATAGTCCCGAACCAATGGCCAGTGGGGATATCACACAGACAAGAAGCACGGAGGTTAACCGCGTGATGAGAGCGGTTTTCTCTCACCTCTTGTTGCCACATGTTGCCCCCTGAGTGGAATCACATGCATCTTCCATAATACCAGATACTAGCCATGTCCTGCACGATATACCACATAAGGTTTTGGGGTTTTGTGTTCATGGTTTTGCAGAAAGCCTAGGGCCCATACAGGGACCCACAGTGGACCTCACTGCCCCTTACACAGGGACGCGACTGCAACTCTAAACTGGGTCCAATAAACAACAACAGGTCCAGAACTCTAAGGCGACAAGCATGACCCATCTCAGCCGTTGAATACATAATCCCGATCCAATGGTCATCAGGGATATCGCACGGACGAGAAGCACAGAGGTTAACCACACAATGAAAGTGGTTTACTCTCACCTCTCGATGCCACATGTTACCCACTAAGTGGAATCGCATGCACCTACAAAAATACAAGATACCATCTGAGTCCCGTGCGAAATACCACTTATGGTATTGAGATTGTGGTTTCGCAAAAGAGCCAGAACATTCCCGTAGACCTTGTTGAACCTTCTTCCTGGAGTTGCCAATAGAAACCCGTTGAGCCAAATATGCCCAGGCAGTCCATTCTGTGTCATTGCTCGACTTGAAACCTTCATCATTCATCCAAAATTTAACAAAATTGTGGAGAGCAACCATATCCCAAACTTGTAGACAAATTAGGTGATATCATCCTCACTCCTATCTCCTGAATCCCTTCAATCAACACTATTCATCCATAAATCCCAATCTTTGGTTGCCAGGATGAAACAATCCTCTCGCAGTTTCCCTTCAGGTAACAAATCCCATGCATGCTGAGAATCCATGTTCTTATTGGCCACACCTTCGTTGGCCAACCGATCTGCAAGCATATTTGCCTTCCTTCTAACATGAACAAATCTAATTCTTTTAAGGGTCTGCAAGTGAGAGTGGATACAGTGAAAAATTTGTAGTAGCTTCCAATGCTTCGACACTTTATTTGACAAAGTTCCATTGTGAATCTTCTTGGCTACTCTGATGATTAAATCTAAATCTGCTTCAATGATAACACTCTGTAAATTTGCCTCCACCAGGATTTCCAAGCATTGGTCTAAAGCCAGAAGTTCAGCCATGTTATTGGTACCCTTTTCCAAGTGTCCATGGAAGATGTATTTTGTGTGCCCCTAAGCATCTCTTATGGCACCCCCAAAGCCAGCTTCCCCCAGATTTCCCTTAGAAGCTCCATCAATGTTTACTTTGAAGAAGCCCTGAGGAGGGGGCTGCCATCTACTGGCCCCCGTGCTAATTGTTCTCACTTCCTTCCTTTTTCCTTGAGCATTGATGGATTGAAGACCCAAATTAAGAATAATAATATCCTCTTGAGGTAGAGGAGGATTCATGGGAATTGACCTCAAAAGGCTCTTAACTGTTTCTTTAAGCTGTATTAGAATTTGATTGATTATATGTTGGGGTTTGCTAGCTTTATTTGTGAAGATCTGCCTGTTGCGTTCTTTCCAAACATTCCAAATAACAAAGCCTGGTACTAGCATCCAAGCTTTGTTGATGATCTCATTCTCTGAGAAGTTCATCCTCCAGTTTTCCAGAGTGTTGGATATGCTGAGATTGTCCCTGTCAGTTTGTCAGAAGCTTGATGCCACCTAGTCTCATACCTTAGCAGAAAAAGAGCAGAGGTTGAGCAAGTTCAATCATTTCCTCATGTGAGCCACATAGGTGACATTTGGAAGGGCCAATGAAACTTTTCTTTCGGAGGTTTTCCCAAGTTAGTATCTTCCTTTGATGCACAAGCCAGATAAATAGCTTTATTTTCATCCAATGAGGAGTTTTCCAAAGTTCCTTCTAAACTTTATCAACATTAACAAAGTTGAATCCTGTGATTGCTTGTTTTTCCTCTTTGAGGTTAAAGTTACCTTTATTATTCTTCCCCCATCTTAATTGGTCGTGTGAGGAGGAAACCAGAATAAGTTTGTGCTTTAAGTCCATGGTGATAGCCTCTGCCATGGCCTTCAAAGGATTCTCATCACTGTAACTTAGCTCCTTCCACTTCCTCCATTTTCATTGTTCCTTCCCTAGTCCTAGAAATCTTTTACCATTAATAGGCCTTTGCTATCTATGTCTCTCTTGAGGGTTGCTAGGTCAATCTTGTTGAGGATGGGTTCTAGTTTCCAGCTGTCCTCCTAGAATCGAGCTTAGCCCCCTGCTCGAATTTCCCAAAAACAATGTTGTTGAACAATGCTTTTGTTCTCCCAAGCAAGGTTCCATATGTGTGATCCTCTGATTTGTCCTGTCATTCTAATAATATCCTTTTCCTGCCAGTGCTTGGCGTACTTTTGTTTCCAAAGCTTGGCCCAGGGGGCATTCGGCTCCTTGATCCATTGCCACCAAAGCTTAGCTCCCGAAACTTTACTGATAGTTTTCGGATCATGCAGCCCGAAGCCACCATGGCTTTTGGGCTTGCAAATCTTGTCCCAAGCAACTAAGGCCCACTTTTGTTTCTCTTCCCCTCTACCCCATAGAAATTCCCTTTGAATGTTCCTTATCTGCTGCTTAATACCTTGAGGAGCAGGGATAGCTGCAAACATGAAAATGGGAATGGCTTGCAAGACCGCTTGTGTGAGCGCAAGTCGCCCTGCTAAGTTTAAAGATCTGCATGTCCATTTTCTGATTTTGTCCTAAATTTTATTTAAAATTGGTTCCCATATTTTCTTGCTAAGAGGTTTATCAGTAAGAGGAATACCAAGATATTTGGAAGGCAACTAATCCCTTTGAAAACCCAGAATTTTGGTAATGTTTCTTTGCATAGCAATATTTGTGTTAAAGAAAAAAACTTTGGACTTATTTTGGCTTACCTCTGTGCCTGTTGCCATAGCAAAGTCGTTTAAGATGTCTTTGATTTCCCTTGCTTCCTTGACTATGGGTATGCCCTGCAACATAGTATCATCCACAAATTGTTGATGAGTATTAGCCTCTCCATCCAGGGTGAGCTTGATCCCCTGAATTTAACCTTCAACATTTGCCATTCTGATTGCCCTGCCTAGCCCTTCCATCATGAGGACAAAGAGGAAAGGATAGAGCAGATCGCCTTATCTGAGCCCTCTGGAAGGTGTGAATGTATTTGAAAGGGCTCCATTAAGCAGAATGGAAAAGCTAGTCATGGTGACTAGTGCCATAACCCATCTTATCCAATTTTAATCAAAGCCATATGCTTTAAGAGTAGCTCTGATATAAGACCAGCTGAGTTTGTCATAAGCTTTCGCAATGTCCAACTGAATAATCATGCCTGCTTGCTTGTTGCTTTTGAGAGAGTGTACCACCTCATGTGCTTGGATGATGTTGTTGAGAATTTGTCGTCCTTCCACATAGCCTGTTTGCTCTTCTAAGATGAGGGAAGGTAGTAGCGGCTTGTGTCTATTGGCTACCACCTTGGAGATGATTTTATACACCACATTACATAAGGCTATGGGTTTAAATCCATCCGGAGTCATAGCATTTTCCTTTTGGGGGATTAAAGTTATGAAGGAGGAATTCAGTGCTTTCAGAACCTTTTTGTATTTTCTATAGTCTTCCACAACTTCGATGATATCCTGCGTAACTATATCCCAACAGGCTTTGAAGAAATCAACATTGAATCCATCTGGGCCTGGTGCTTTTCCACTTTGCATTTCCTTGATCACCTCACTGACCTTCTCTTCCAAGACTAGTCTATTGAGATTGTGGTTGTCCTCTCTATTGACTAGCTTGGGGATATACAAGGTGAACTGATTAATGAACCTAGATCTATCCTCCATTAGCTCCTTTGCAATATTAGATAAGTGTTGTACTAGATTTGATTCCATGTCCTTATGGGAAACAAGCACAACACCCTGAGAATCCTTAAAATTTGTGATTCTATTATGTGACCTATGGGCCATAGTGGATTTGTGGAAGAACTTAGTATTTCTTTCTCCCTCTTTGATCCATTAAATCCTGGGTTTCTGTCTCCAGAAAGTTTCCTCTTATAAGCATCGTTCCTCCCATTCTTCCTACAAATAATTAGTTAGCTTTTGCCTCTCTTCATTGAATCCCTCTATGATATTGATTTGATTGATTTCCTAGAGTCTCTGTTCAGTCTCAATTCTAGCCTTGAGGATATTGCCAAATTCCTTTTTGTTCCAAGCTTTAAGTTTGGATTTAATATATTTCAGTCTCTGTTGGAGCATGTACATTTTAGTGCCCTGAATACTCAGATCCTCTTTCCACCATTTGTCAATGTTACTGATGAATTTGGGGTGTGAGAGCCAGGCATTCTTGAATCTGAAGGGCTTGTTCCTCGGAGTGCCCATAAAGGTAGCTTCTAGCTGAATTGGCCAATGATCTGAACCTCCAAAGGGAAGAATGGATGTTGTGATGACAAGTCCTGTGAGGAGGAGATCCTCAGAGACGATAAACCTATCAAGTTTTGAAGCCACTTGAGAAGCCCCTCCCCTTTTGTTGTTCCACGTGAAGGTTCCATTTATTGTCTTGGTATCCACTAGTCCCATGTTCATGATGAAATCTTGGAAAGCTTCATAATCTCTACCTAGCTGTCTAGTGCCTCCTTTTTTTTTCTAAAAGAGATCTTATCATATTGAAATCACTTGCAACTATCTAAGGCATATTGGGATATAGTGCTCTTAGATGTTCTAGGGAGGTAAGAAGCTTGAGTTTATCTACTTGCTTCTGAGGTCCATAAACATTTGTTATCATATATGTTTCCTTATCACCTACCAGACAGCAAACCAAAGATAGATAGTTCCTGGATGCTTCAGCATCCAGGATTCCAAATTTCTGTGGATCCCACAATGTAAGAATCCTACTTGGCGAGTTATTTGCCTCGACCTCTAAATACTCGTACTTGATGAACCATTTATTATGAATTTCTCTTATTTTCTCCATTGAACATTTGTTCTCCTGAATAAAGACCATGTTTGGGTTTTCTTCTTTAATTCTGTTACACATATTCCTTTGTTTCCTTCTACTACCTATACCTCTAATGTTCCATGTTGTAAGTTTCATTAAGAAAGGTTAGTAAAGGAATAGTTGGTAAGATATTTCATCTTACCTGAGTTAATTAGTAGTTTTCCACATTCGTTTAACAGTTCATTCTATCTTTCCCTTCCTCTTTTCCTTCTTGAGTTCTTTGGAGATTGTGCCTATGAGTTCTTCATAGTTTTGACCCCACTTTACTCCTGGCTTTCATGGTTTCTCTTGACACTAGTTCCATTTGATTGTGCCCTCCATAGAAAGAGTTGTTGAACTCGATCATAGTCTTCTTTTGGCAACGAGTCCACTCCTTTGTTCCTACCTTGTTCCAAAAATAGTTCTAGATCCATATTTTCCTAGTCTAAAATCTCCTGTAGTTCATGGTTCTCTATTCCTACCTCACTTGGAGTCATCTCATAATCTTTATTAATCTCCATGTAGCTTGGTAGTTCCTCCTTCTGCTGGTTGTTTACTGTGATATCCTCCATTTCAGCTTATGTTTCCTGTTCCTTGGATGCATTCTCACTGTCCTGGACTGTCTCCATGTTCTCCTCTACTTCCTCTAGGATTTTGAAACTATTGTGTCTTGTATTTCTGTCTTCACTGCTTTTCTTGTGTGGCCATTTTCCCCCTTTCCCTTTGGCCCCAACCTTGGTAAAACCCTTGTGATCTCTATCCAAAGGTGTTTTCCCATTGCCTTCCATATTATGTGTTGGGCAATCTCTAAACAAATGGCCGTGTTCATGACATTTGCGGCACCTGAAAGGTATGTACTCATAGTCCACCGTTTGCATCCAATCTTCATCATATACCTCTAAAACTATTACTTCTGGAAGGGCTCCAGATAGATCCATTTCCAAACATATTCAGGCAAAGGAACAAACCGATACACATGTAAATGTTTCACGTTCCGGGACAAAGTTCATCATGCATGCCTACATGTAGGGTCCTGCCGCAACATAAATAAGGCCTCCCTTCAAACACTCTGTGTTTGTCCTCTGGGTTAGCGAACACCACTGTGAAGAAGCCCTTAGAACCCAGATGTAAATGTATTTCTCCTTTTGGCTTCCAATGGCTCCTAATCCAGATGTGAAAAGCTCTCTCCCTTGGCCATAACCCCATGAATTTGCAAATGATCGCATGTTCTTCCATATGGTCCCTGTGCGTTGAATCGCAAGATCACTCAATACGACTCGGGAAATGATGCTCAATTTGGGTTTGCAAACTCTCGTAGTTCTTGTGGAAGTTGTTTTTCCGCTATCGCCTCCCTTCTCCTTTTCTTTACTTGTTTCCTGTTGATTCCCTTCTTGATATTGGGATTCGTTTCTTCCAACTGTCTCCTTGCCTCTTGCTTTTGAAATCTTTCTCGATGTTTTTTTGAAATGCTTCCCTCCTGCTTCCTTGCCTCCTTCTGTGACTACCTAACTGTAGGAGGGAGCGGCGCTCCCCCCTGTGCATCCTGCCATCGAACCCTAATGCAAAACCATAGCGTCAACTTCGATCCTTGTTCAAGTTGCAGACCTCTTTCTTCTTTTAGTTATTATTACTATAATATAATTTTTTTGTTTCAAGGAATGTCAAAATTAATGCCACCATCAATTAGTTTTTATAATTTTTCTTTTAAAAATGGTATTTTTTTTAATAGGAAGATCAATTAGTAATTCTTATAGTAAAAGATTAAAAATTATGGTAATTCTTATACCAAAAAATAAAAAAACAGTAATTTTTATATTAGAAAAAAATTATAAAATGGTATATTTCGAAAGAAAAGGTAACTCCTACCTTATCAAAAATTATAAAAGAAGGTAGTTACTATATTGGAAAAAAATAAAAATGACAATTGTAGTACAAAATAGAAGAAAAAAAATATATATATAATTATGATAAATCCGTATTAAAAGAAATTATAAAAAATTACAAAATGGCAACCTTAGCAAAACCATACTGCTATTCAAAGAATGTTGCCAAATCTAAATCTTTTTAGAGAAAATTTATGAGTTTTCATTAAATTGGAATATATGATGTCAATATAATATAAAAAGTATCATAAAAGTATAATGTCGAATTTTTTTCTTATTGGATTTTTATAGGGTTGTTTTTTTTAGTATCCAATCAATTTCAAATTTGGTAATTATGATTTAGAGGTTACAAGCTCTCCAAGAAAAGAAAAATAAAAAAATAAAAATTGTAATTTTTTTTAATTGTAAGCCTAAATGAGACTTAGGCCAATAAACGTCCTAATTAATTTTTTATATTTATTAAGTGTCATATTCATCCATCCCAATGTCATAATTAGTTGAGTTGAATTCAATTAAGTTAAATTGTAATTCAGTTTACACTTATTTATTACTGTAATCTCCAATATAATTTTATTCAACTATTTTATAATATTGAGAAAATCTCTGCTCCACAATTTTTTTTTATTAATTTTTTAACCGACGTTCTCCTGCTTACCAACTTACCATAATATCCATCATCTGCAACCATATAGGGCCAGGTGGGAAGACAATGTCATATGCGGCCATTGAGAGTCGTACCCACTTGGATACCCTCGGACAGGTTACCCTATCAATCCTCACCAAAGCAGTTTCATATATGTATTTACTTCAGCTAGATTTTATCCTGAAATTTAGAGACTCCGCTTATCTTTCGAAGCCAGAATAATTTTGTGTTTTCCTCCTAGTAGCTATAATAGCCCACAAGGCTGAGAAAGAAGCCCGCTTCAACGACTACGAAAAAGCTGCGTAAGGAAGACTCTAGTTCATGTGAAAGAAGCCCGCTTCAACGACCACGAAAAAGCTGCGTAAGGAAGACTCTAGTTCATTTAGGTTAGAATTTTTTATGCAAGTTTGTCAGTGTTGACATAGGATCACCCATGATGGCAAACCTAGAATGGGGAATAGTTGTATATAAAGAATATAAAAAAAATATGAAATTACTAATATTAAAATAAAAAATCACACATATATTTAATTAAGAGATAACAAAATAAAAATAAAAAGAAATGCAACTTTAAATATATGGAAATTGTGTTGAATAACAAGTAAACTAAAATTACTCCAGAAATAATATGAATTAGAAATGCAACTTTAAATATATGGAAATTGTGTTGAATAACAAGTAAACTAAAATTACTCTATAAATAAGCACAATTCATATTAGGGTTAAAAAATTATTTTAAAAAATAAAATAATTTTTAATCATTCAAAACATTTAAACAAAGCATCTTTCTAATAATGATATTATAGGTCACATATTAATGATATTATAGGTCACATATTAAATCGCATCACTCTTATATTAAAATTAAAAAAAATCGAATAGCTCTAAATCATTCTAAACCAATAATGTTTTCAATATTAATACCCTAAGTCACAAATTAAAATCACAAAGCATATTTCTAATAATGATATTATATGTCACAAATTAAATCGCATCACTCTTATATTAAGATTTAGAATAGCTCTAAATCATTCTAAACATCTAAACATATAATGTTTTCAATATTAATACCATAAGTCACAAATTAAAATCACATACTTTGTCATTGGCTATTAAACTACCCTTCATTTGAATATTTGGGAGAACAAAGATAAATTCCAGAAAATTTCGACTCCCTTGAGACTACCAGTAGCCTTTGTCATTGGCTATTAAGCTACCCTTCATTTAAATATTTGGGAGAAAAAAATAAATTCCCCAAAATTTTCCTTGAATAAAATATATGCATATACCTCAATGTAAATCAAAACACCAGACACTTATACAAAGCACATTCATATATATAACATGCAATGCTATGTATGTATTATTATATGTTCATTCATATATAGCATGCAATGCTATGTACGTATTATTATATGTTTTAAATTTGTTTAGTTGTAACTAACAACAAAATTAAAATAAATACAAAATTTTATCTAGAATATCTTTTTGTAATTATCATAATTTAAAATTACCTTATTGTCAATTATGGTCAATTTTCTCCAAGGAACGCAATAATCTTTTTATCGCCAATTAACCCACCCAGAATGACGATCAAAAATGAGTGTTACAAAGAAGCCAACGATATAATGTCTAAGTGTACGGGTCAACTAACCATTGAAATTTATACATAGATGCTTTATGACCAATAACTTAGGATACTTGAATATCACATTTACTATTCGATTTTTTTTTTTTAATTTAATTAATAATAGAATTTTAAAATTTTTAGTCATGGCCATGTGGAATTGAGATAAGAAATTGTTTTATATAAATAATATAAATTTGTCAACAAAAGCTTTCCTTTCTTAGATATCCTCATTACTAGGAATCACATTAGGAATTAGGATGACTCTATATCTCACTAGGTATATAGAAAAAGGACCCGCACCAAACAATATTTACATGCCTCCTCACATCATCACCCTACCCACAAACTAAGAGTCCTCAACACATTAGAAACCAGAGCCCTTAGAATCGATCAGCCATAGAGCTTGAACCAGTAGAATACTTAAAAATGCAGAATTATGTTAACTACATGTCTATCTGTGTGGCCCAAAACATAGATGATTTGGAAAGACACATTGTAGAAGTAAAAGAGAATGTGAGAAATATCGACTAGAGCATAGATACAATGTATGCTCACCAAAATACTCATGAAATTCAATTAAGAGCAATTAATGATCAATTAGGGGTAATGAAAAAGTTAGTCACAAGTTTTGAAACTGCTATGAGTATATCAAGATCTCCCACTAGATATTCTGAGATAGAAGAAGAAGGCCCCAAATTCACCTTGATAAAATCTTCCCAGTCCTCATCCAATCCCTCTCTCAAAGTTTTTGAAAAGGATGAAAGCCAATTTGAAGCCTTAGCAAAGGGTACCAAGTTAGCATGGGAAAAATTAAACCTTTTGAAAAAAAAAAAACCAGAATTTTACACGAGAGAAATAAACATGGAAAATCAGTCAGGGGATGAAGGTGGATCCTCTACAACTAAGCAGAAAAGAACAATTTCTTTCATCTTTTCTAACAAAGCTGCAAAGACATCAAAAGGTGGTGTTAGCTCTCATCCTAATAAAGAGTCCATTCCATTCTTGGACTCAACATCTTGCCTCTGCAGAAGTTAGAGATGATATGAATGTCCAAACAAAATTTGGAAATCAAAACAATACTTTCTTTATCAATTTTGTTGTCTAAACAGGGATTAAACTTAATTCTCCTGCAACAGATTAATGCATGGGCTTCTCAGAAGAAAGCAAACACTAAAGCTTCATGGAAATAGTTAGTCATATTAATCACATGGAACCTAATAGGGAATGGAAAACTATAGTGGGAAACACTTAAGAAAGAAGAGAAAACATAAATTATTGAAAATGGTGATCCTTTGGAATCTATCTTTATGGCACTCTCCCATGAATTTCTGGGAGTTATTTCCTTCGACAGTTATGAGTCAAAGATTGTGCAATTTAGATTTATGATCAGAATATTATTGCACAATGCAAAATATTTATTATAAAATCCTTGATCACCATAATGTGGCTTATCTTAGCCACTACATAGCCTCCATGCCAAGCAAAATACCTAAATTAGTTCAAAATTCACTCTCCGCACAACACATTTTGATAGGTACATTGTCACTAGCCACACTTCACCAAAACATTCTTATCATTCTGAAAAATGAGTGTGCTACCAACAAAACTCGTAAGAATGTCAAAAAGGAGTTGCATTTCAGCCCCACCATCTGTGACTCCTTTACTGAAACATATCATTTTGGGTGCTATAAGAACCACTCTAGAAAGGGTTCTCAAAAGGACCAAAGTGGTAAGTGTTCTTGTACACCAAGACCTCCAACTAAGAAAAAGCAATATCGGTCAGAATATCCCACAATCGGAACATCAAGATTTGTTTTCAAGAAAAGGTCTAAACCAGCTAAACAGTCCAAATGCTTTATTTGTGGTTAGACTGGTCGTTGGGCTAATAGATGCCACAACAAAGGAAAGAAAGGGATCCAAAAAAAGATTACAGAAGCTTTTAAATCCTCTTATGACCCAGCTCACTGGGACACAGTTTTCGAGACTGATTTTGATTTTGAATGTTTTTCTGTACATAGTACTGATTCAGATAAGAGCTATGACATTGATGAAAATTTCCAAAAGGTTTCTCTTTCAGAGAGTAATAGTGACAACAACGAATGTACACATTTGTCTAATTTTTTTATGTTTTCGTTTTATGATCTCCAACATCAAATTGAAGAAATCCAGAGACAAAAGGCCTCTCTTCAATCCAACCTTTCTATTCATGTATTTTTATATAGTTATCCATTTATCCAATTAGGTAAATGGGTTAGTATTTTTACTTATGAAGTGATATTATATGAGATATCAATTTGATTGTGCTATTTTCATATTGATTAATAGAATTTCATTGTAAATTTAGTCAATTAATGGGTTGAAATTGGAGACACTTTAGAGATTGGAGTTTTCATGTACTAGTGGAAGTAGTTTGAGCAGTGTAATTTTTTTTTTTATTAATTGGTATTGTATTCTCCCTGGAAAGGTTTATAATAGTTAGATGCTAAAAGTTAAAAATGTTGTTTAAAATGTACATTTGTTGTTGAAATTATCATAATTCAATAATCTTATTGGCCTTACTTTGTACCTTTTGGGGTAATTGCTAATTTATTTTTTACCAAATAATTATAATGGAAAATCAAATACTATGATGGCTCATTTCATCATTAAATGAATTTCTTCACAAATATAGTAAGTTTTCGTCCTCGTCCTCATAGAACCATTTACTATTTTTTTGTTTGTTTTATTCCCAACAAAGATAGGTATGTTTTCAATTCTATTTTTGATTCTATTATTTATAAGATAATATGAAACACTGGTTCATTTCCGCTGACATGTAATGTTCTCTTATAACATTGTTTCTTCTTTGAAACATATTAATCCCCTTAATAAGTTATTTTCCGCATTCAAATTAGACGACACAAGAGAAATTAGTTATTTACATAATTAATAAATAATGTCAAATAAGTTTTATGTTAAATTTCTTATAATAGTTTATTCTTATTTTATTTTTATTTGGTAATTAAGTTGTCTTTTACTGAAAATATTTAAACTATGTTAGAGTTTTAATTTAGTTTTGGGATGAGAACTCAGATAGATATTAAAAATACTTTTCAAAGATGGTGGTGATGTTACATAAATTTGTATATTTATTTTCATAACTAAACTTTTAAGTAGATTTTTTATTTTTTTACAAATACATGTGTTTTCATATATAAAAGATAATCATTAAAAAAAATTGATTGTGATTAATTTGTCATATTTTTTCATATTTTCAATTTCTTATCCTTAATTAAGTAATCACTTGTTCATTTTGTAATTGTTTGTATTTTAAATTCATAAGAGCATCCAAATAGGAAGTGTGCTACATTCTACTTCATGGTTTTGAATGAGAAATCTCACTTATTATAAAATAGGAGAGAGAAAAAGGAGGAGGTATGGGATGGATGGAGAGACGGGTAGGGGGCAGAGGTAAGGTTGAATTTGATAAGTATTTTGTCTAAAGTTTATGTTCAAAATTTTTACTTAATGATCTCTTATGATGTGCTTTAATAAATTATATAAAGTTATTGAAGGAGACCATTATCTGGACACATTTCATCTCAACTACAATCTGAAAGATCTAAATATTTGGCTCATGAAGAACACATCTATGACATTTACAAAATATTAAAATGCTTTTAATGTATCTGAATCATAAAGAACGCGTCTACCACCATTTACTATGATCATGGAGAGGACTCCAGGCCTACAAAGTTTTCAAATTTCTTGGGGTTTTCTACCATTAGCGGGAAGATCAAACAATGGAATCTGAAGGCTCATCTTCCAAATTTCAATTCATTGTCAATGTCCTCTTTGTACTTTTAGGAGTTAGAGATTTCTCAAATCGGTTCTTCCTCTAAGTAACTTACATCATAGTTTCTTTTCATATATATGGACTATGTATTCAGGTCTGTAAGGGAATACAATGTTTTTTTTATCATTTCCTATTCAATAAATGAAACAACTTTATAGAATTTTATGGTTAATGTAAAAACATAGGAGGGTTTCTTCCTTTTATGAGAATTGGCGTCAAATGGGTTATCTGAAATGGGAAATTCTTTGTTTTATTTCAAAATTTCATGATATTAGTCTAAATATATATGAAAAATATATTTGGTGTTGTTCGCTGAGAAGATTGTTGCTAGTAGAGGGTGCAATGTATATATGTCTAGGAATATGGTATTTTGGTTGTAGGTATTAGAGAATGTAGTAGAGTTGATGAGATAAATTTTATTGGTCTAGGTAATGGGAAATATGTCTACTAGGATGAGTTCTTTGATTAATTGGGGAAGGAAGGGAAAAAAACAAAAAACAAGTGAAGTAACCGATGGGGAAACCATTCAATGGTGAAGAGAGTGGTGTGTCACATTACTTACCAAGTTTCAATGGCATCATAGGCATGAATAAGTTGTGAGAGATAGGTGCATGTTCTGGTTGATCGATGAAAGTGTACCCTTTGTTTGAGCAATTGGCCACTGACGTGCTCTCGTAGGGCCATATTGCCTATGAATGCATTACTAATCATTTTACTTTTAAGGTTTTGGATCTTGAATGCTTTATTAATCATTTGTTTTTTTTTGTAATATTTTGGATCTTGAGTTTAAAAGATGATGATATTGAGTGTATTAGGAGATTTTATTATTGCTTGGGAGATTCAAAATATTCAATCCCCCAAATGTGAAACCAAATTGATAATTGGTACCCAAGGAAAAACAATCAGTTTGATCTCCATATGCTTTTCTCTTCTAGCCAGCCAAATGCAACTTTATAGTGTTGATTTGCAGTGTTGTGGTCATATGATATATATACTCTTTTTATAGCAAATTATAAAAGGCATATTTGTAACATGATTTAAGTTTTCATAGAACTCTATTTTTGCAAGTTCATATGCCTTATATGATCAATGCAATGAGGGGAAGTTGAAAATGAGCATGACCAATGGCATGTATGACAACATCCAAAGCTCCTCATTTTGTAGAAGGAATAGAAATCTAGGGTGATGTTAGAGTACTATTAGAGTGAGTTCATTATGATTTTATTTAATGTTTCCTTAATACATATTGTATTTGTTGTTTATATATATAATCATCCAAACCAACATGTATTAAGGTAATATTGAATAAAATGATAATAAACTCCACTCTAATAGGACTATATATATTATATATATATAATTTACTATTACATCAATATTTAATTCTAAATATTATAGGTATTATATATAAATTTTCTTTGATAAATTAGAAGGAAGGATTTGATAAAAGCATGTTTTAACCATATTTAATGCTTATAAGAATTTTCTCTCGGAGAATGTAATAATGAAGGAGGAACCATAATTTAATCCTATAACATGATATCATATCCACAATGTCCACTTGTTATAAGTTTAGTCTTTTTTTTTTTTTAACTTTAGATATTATGTATTCAATCTTGTTAATATTATAGTATATCCCATCATCCTGAGCAATGCTAAAATATATATTGTTAAATGTATATTTTATCTATAGATTTGTTAGTATATGTGAAATTACGTTAAATTATGTAAATCGTAGCATAAATCATATTAATTAATCTACTTTTGAGTTCTTATTGATAACACTTAATAGAAGTATTTTGTTTGTCATCTTATATATTCCATAAGATCTCCTTAATAATATTTCATCTATATAAATGCTATGGCATGTTTGGGTCAGTGACATTTGATTTCAAGGTTATCGAGATTTTATTGTGACTTGTGAGTGTTCCATGCAATTTCAAACCAAGACTTAGGATTTAACAAGTGATCTGCGTGTTATGATCATTTTGTAATTTTTCTTATGATAATATGTGAAAAAATTTAACATAATTGTGTTATTGAAAAGTAATTTTTTTATCAAATATTTACTGGTGAAGGGCTAAATAATTATCAAAAGATCACTCTTGAAAGGAAAAATATTAAATATAACATTTCTTGACGGTAAGCATAAAGACCCAAAATGTCAAAACATCACTCTTGAAGGGAAAAATATTAAATATAACATTTCCTGACTTGAAGCATAAAGACCCAAAACATCAAATAAATTTTTGTGAGGGGTAAAGAAGAATCAAATTTCCAACCCTGGTGCTAAGAAAATTATTAAAAAAGCTCTGTGATGACCTAAAGATGTGGCTTGATGTTACTTGTTCACTACCTATAAAACAATTTGATTGCTTGAAATCAACCTTTTACATCAATAAAAAGGTTCACCTCTAACTTGAGGAGACTACTTAAGCATCTAGCAACCAATCCATCTGATTCTTCCTATTTCCTTCACTGACTTGTAGTTGCTTCTTCTTTACAACTTCATTGAGTAAAATTCAATATGCATTTGTAAACAAATTATATACACACAACAACCACCTTATAGAAACTAATATCAATATCCCAATATAGATTATTAGACTCACCCTTCTGCGTACCACACATCTGTCATGAATCTAATTCCAACCACCTGCTACGTGTCATAGTTGTCCATTCAAGTGTCATAGTTAGTTGAGTTCAGTGCCATAGTTAGTTGAGTTCATTTCAGTTCGGTGAAATTGTAGTTCAATCTCATTGCAATCATTTATTACTATTGTCTCTAATGTAATCTTATTTCACTGTTTCATAATATTGAAAAAAGTAATCCTGACTCTACACTTTTTCATTCTTTAACATGGTAGCAAAGAGAAATGGCGAGTGACCACAAAAGTCATGAAGAGTTCAACGTAAAGAAAAGTGGCATTAACCGGCGCTAATTTTTCTTAATTCTCTTTTAAGTGACCAACATTGATCAACATTGACAAATTTGGTGACCGAGCGCAGCATCACTGTGTAGAAAGATGCGTTGACGAATTAATGTCGAATTAAAAAAAAAAGAGAGCGACCCCGTGATAGGATGAAATGCGTTACGGTGAAACTATTGCACCAAAGGTATCAAAGGACAACAAGTGGAGTCAAAGCAAGTACACATGTTTGAAGGAGAATTGTTAAAAGAGCTCATTGCAAACTTCATTTAAAAAAATAGGTCAACTCAAAGAGTCAGAGAAGTTCACAGGACAATGGTCAAAACCAAGGCTTAACATAATTTTGTGCTTTGAGATAAATTGATTACCCACAGTCGAAAGAGCCACTCTCATAGTAACGAGAGCTGTGTTATAGCCGTAAACTCAAATTGGCAGGCACGTAAGTTTGGAACACGGGCACGAGTGAAAAGTGGGAACTCTCTTCAAAAGCGTTAGTCCTAAAAAGTCAAATGGTGAAATGCTCCCGTGTCATTCATTATGTCTTCAAAGGCCCTTTAAAGTCCTTTTCTTTTAAAAGAAGTCGCACGTTTTTTCAAAAATAAAGATACAAATTCTTTTATTTTTTTTAAAGGCAGCCGTATCATATGTGTGGGAGCTTTATTTGAGAGCTTTGGGTTTTTTCCTTTTTTTAAAACAAGAGGCTTATGTGATTGTGTTTTTAAAAAATAAAGGCATTGTAATATTTAAAAGGAAAAGCTTTTGAAAGTTTTTAGTGCGTAAAGAACTTGTAGATTTATTTATTTGTGAAAGTTAAGCAATGGATAATCTACCACAAAGGTATTTTATGGCAAGAAATCATTATATCTGTAAGTTGATATGTTTATTGAGTTGTAGTGATTCAATGTTCAATAAATAGGAAAGATGAAGAAGTTGAAAAGGTTTAAGTGATTGTAAAAGATGTTCGAAATTTATTTGACAGATTTGAAAGCAAAAAGGAAAAAGAACCATTGCACATTGAAATGCATAAAAGAATATGTAAATGGAAACATTCTTCTTTTCATTGCAGATGCAAAGACAACCGAGGATGACTCACACACCCTTGAGAATATTTTCAGTGTAAGGGGGAATAATCCAGTGGAAGATAAGGAATTGGCTGATGAAGCAAAGAGAGAACACAAAGATGCTCTCAAATCCCATTGTGCATAACAGCAAGTGGATGGCAATTTGGTGAATCCAGCAACATAGATTACTCATGATAGTGAAGTTGTCACTGAAGCACTCAAAGTTATCGTGAATCAAGCAATGAAATTCGTTAATGTTAATTTTAATCAAGAATAGTTAGCCAAAGATGAATGGTTGTAGATGATGCAACAAAAACATGATATTGACATGCTGCAATTTGGTGAGAGAATCCTACTTGAGTCTGCAAACCGAGTGGACTAAAACCTGTTTGAAGCAGCTAAAGAAACAGAGGCAGAGAAGGTAGCACAGGGAGAGAAAGCTCTCAGTACAGAGCAGAAAGAATAGAACCAATATGGTTTTGCAAATATTTTTAATCCTAACATTGATTTCTAGAGTGTAGGTAAATAGGATGATTATGAAAAAGAGTTAGAGTTCATTGAAGCATGGCTTGAAACACCATGCGTTGATAAATTTTGCATAGAAGCTATAGAAATGAATGTCAGAGACAACGTGGGTGATGAAAACCTTAATGAAATTTTCATGCATTGAAGTTTTCAAGAGATGAAATTGTGTTATGGGCTTATGTTGCGGCAAAAGATTATGGTGAAAAGGACACTACAAAAGATGACATGTGGCAGCAATCCACATACAAGCCGAT
>APFE030152388.1:37547-57820 GCA_000404065.3 Pinus taeda
TGCCCGGTGGTGGCATATTGAAGTTGGCGGATTTGCCCGGTGGTGGTAGATCGGACTTGCCCGGTGGTGGCATATTTCCTATGTGGCTGAATCGCCTATGTGGCTTGAGGTGCCTTTGTGGCTGTGTGTACACGAGAGCTTTGTGCTCAATTGAGCAGGTGGATTGCAGAACACCTGGCTCGGACTCAGATGATTTTTTCTGAGTAGAAGGGGATTGGCGCGCTTTTCGCGCTGACAGCAGCGCCAGGAAGGCCAACTGGCGCGTTTGTTAGGCCATTAATCGCGCCAATGGGCGCGGGTTTTATGTTCAGGATCACGCCAATTCACCTTCAAGGGGATCCGCGGGATCAGAGAAGTTGTGGATCTGTCCGAGGGCGATAGATTGTGTTTTTTGGAAGTTTTGTACATGCAATTCGCCTAATGATGGTGGATTTGACTATCATGACAAGTAGTCATTAAGGGGGGGAGTTGGAAATAATTAATTCCTACTTGTCTACGGTTGTAATTTTCTAATTATGGAGTTTGTTCCTATATAATAGGAATTTAGTTTCTCCTAGTTTAGTGTGTGGTTGAGAGAATCTCTCAACCACACTAGTGTACGTCCAAGATAGAATTCCTATCTTGAGATTATTGATTGTATAAATATGTGTGTAATTTTGCTCATTTTGATAATATAGAATATATTAGTTGTGCCAATTTTATCTATGTTGACATGATGCTATTTGGTGAGAGAATCCTAGTTAAGTCTTCAAACCGAGAGGAAGAAAACATATTTGAAGCCGTTGAGAAAACAGAGGCAGAGAAGGTACCAGAAGGAGAGAAAGCTCTCATTGCATAGCAAAAAGAATAGAACAAATATGGTTCTTCAAATATTTTTAATCCTAACATTGAATTGTAGTGTGTAGGTAAACATGATGATTATGAAGAAGAGTTAAAGTTCCTTGAGGCATGGCTTGCAACACCATGATTTGATAAAGTCTACATAGAAGCTATAGAAATGAATGTCGAAGACAATGTGGATAATGAAAACCTTAATGAAATTTTAATGTATTCGAGTTTTGAAGAGATGAAATTGTATTATGGACTTATGTTGCAACAAGAGATTGATGATCAAAAGAA
Source organism: Pinus taeda (assembly GCA_000404065.3). Taxonomy (NCBI): domain Eukaryota; kingdom Viridiplantae; phylum Streptophyta; class Pinopsida; order Pinales; family Pinaceae; genus Pinus; species Pinus taeda. Next base: position 38,667 of record APFE030152388.1, read on the forward strand.
CACTAGAAAAGATGACATGTGGTAGTAATCCACATACAAGCTTAGACAACCTAGAACAATGAAATAATTACACGAGAAAATGAAGAAAATGATGTATGAAGGATAAAAGAAAAAGATAAAACAATTTACAACATAACTTTCAGGTTCGTTGATTTGGTTTGGTACATTCAATAATTCATTCAATTCAAATTCAGTACTATGCGTTGTCGCCCATAGAGGCCAATTCCAATTGGCTCCAAGCTTTCCACCAACTGGAGTAGGTTGTCATCTAGAGTGGGTTCTGTAACATCGGGCATTCGTGGTTAGAGTGTCCACTTTGATTCATGCCTCAACAAGTTTGAACACAAAAAAGAAAAAAGGCAAATATACATATTAAGCTTCCACACTTAAATATGACATACAATACTTAATTAATTTGACAGAGGTAATTAATGAATAATATTATTTAGTATGAAATATCTAAATTTCATAGAGGTAATTAATTAATGGTGGACCTTCAACAAAAAATGGTCTGTGTTGGGCAGAAAACGAGTTTGGACTTGCTTAACCTACTTTGTCAATGCAAAACGAGTTTGCACCTGCGTAGCTTGGGTGGAAAATTAAAATAATGGACTTGCTTAACCTACTTTGTCAATGCAAAACGAGTTTGCACCTGCGTAGCTTGGGTGGAAAATTAAAATAATGCAGAGAAGACAAAGCTAATGACAAAATTAATGATGAAAAATTAAAATAATGTAGAGAAAAAACAAAGTTAAGGACAAAGTTAATAATGGAAAATTAAACTAATGCATGGAAAGAAAAAGTTAATTCTATCATCAATTAGCTTTTATAATTTTCTTTTAAAAATGGTAATTTTTTATAGGAAGATCAATTAGTAATTTTTATAATAAAAGACTAAAAAGAATAGTAATTCTTATACTAAAAAATTAAAAAAAGTAATTTCTATATTAGAAAAAATTATAAAATGGTATATTCCGAAAAAAAATAACTCCTACTTTATAAAAAATTATAAAATAGCAAATTGGTTGCAAACTAGTAACTCCTATATAAAAAAATAAAAAATGATAGTGTCTATATTGGAAAAAATGATAAAATGACAAACTGTAGTTTGAAATAAAAAATGATAAATCCAATACTATAAAAATTATAAAATGGCAAACCTTGATTGGAAATCCATAACTGCTATACAAAAGAATAGTTGTAAAGAAAAATTTAATGAATTTTCATTAAGTTTAGAATATAATGATTGTTCATATATATAAGTATTTGTAAGAGGTATAATGTCTAATTTTTTTCTTATTGGATTTTATAGGGTTGATTTTTTTAGTATCTAATCAAATTTGAATTTGATAAATATGATTTAGAGGTTACAAGGTCTCGAAGAAAAGAAAAATAAAGAGAAATTGTAATTTTTTTAAATTGTAAGTCTAGATGAGACTTACACCTACCGACGTCATAATTAATTTTTTATATGATTGTAATTAAAAATAAGTGTTGGTAACTCTAATTCCAACCACTTCTTGAGTGTCATAGTCATCATCCAAATGTCATAATTAATTGAATGGAGTTCAATTAAGTTAAATTGTAATTTAATCTACAATAATTTATTACTGAAATCTCCCATATAATTTTATTTAACTATTTTATAATAATTAAAAAAATCTCCGCTCCACACCTTTTTTTTAACCTACGTTGTCCTACTTACCAACCTACCATAATATCCATCATCTGCAGCCATATAGGGCTAGGAGGGAAGACAATGTCATATGCGGCCATTGAGAGTTGTACCCACTTGGATACCCTCGGACAGGTTACCCTATCATCCTCACCAAAGCAGTTTCACATATGTATTTACTTCAGCTAGATTTTATCCTGGAATTTAGAGACTCCGCGTATCTTTCGAATGCCAGAATAATTTTGTGTTTCCCTCCTAGTAGTTATAACGGCCCACAAGGCTGAGAAAGAAGCCCGCTTCAACGACCACGAAAAAGCTGCGTAAGGAAGACTCTATTTCATTTAGGTTAGAATTTTTTAATGCAAGTTTGTCAGTATTGACATAGGATCATCCATGATGGCAAACCTAGAATGGGGAATAGTTGTATATAAAGAATATAAAAAAAATATAGTATATATATTATTAAATTAGTTTGGGGTATTAATGGTATATTTTTATTTTTTATATTTTAAAATTATCAATAAAATATGAATTACTATATTAAATATAAAATATTAATAGTTATATTTAATTTATAATAACCAATAAAAAGAAATGCAACTTTAATATATGGAAATTGTGTTGAATAACAAGTAAATTAAAATTACTCGAGAAATAAACCCAATTTATATTAGAGTTTAAAAAGTTATTTAAAAAATAAAATAATTTTTAATCATTCAAAACACTTAAACAAAGTATATTTCCAATAATAATATTATACGTCACAAATTAAATCATATAACTCTTATATTAAAACTTAAAAAGTTTTAATAAACTTTTTAAGAAATAGAATAGCTCTCAATCATTCAAAACATCTAAAATAAGCATGTTTCCAATAATGATACCATAAGTCACAAATTAAAATCACATCACATTAAGTCCCTTGATTGAACTACCTTTCTTTTGAATATTTGGGAGAACAAAGATAAATCCCACAAAATTTGAGTCCCTTTCCTTGAGATTACTAGTAGCCTTTATCATTGTCTATTAAGCTACCTTTCATTTAAATATTTGGAAGAACAAAAATAAATTCCACAAAATTTCCTTTTTGAAATAAAAATATGCATATACCTCAATGTAAATCAAAACACTAGAGACTTATACAAAGCACATTCATATACTAGCATGCAATGCTATGTATGTATTATTATATGTTTTAAATTTGTTTGGTTCTAACTAACAACAAAATTAAAATAAATACAAAATTTTATCTAAAATATCTTTTTGCAATCATCCTAATTTAAAATTATCTTATTGTCAATTATGGTCGATTTTCTCCAACGAATGCAATAATATTTTTATCTCCAACTAACCCACCCAGAATGACCATCGAAAATGAGTGTTACAAAGAAGCTAACGATATAATGTCTAAGTGTACGGGTCAAATGAGTGTTACAAAGAAGCTAACGATATAATGTCTAAGTGTACGGGTCAAGTGACCATTGAAATTTATGACAAATAACTTCGATGCTTTATGACCAATAACTTAGATACTTGAATATCACATTTACAGTTCGATTTTTTTTAAATTAATAATAGAATTTTAAAATTTTTACTCATCACCATGTGGAATCGAGACGAGAAACCGTTTTTTATAAACAATACAAATTTAGTTTTTTAAAAATAATCCATTTAATGGATTTTAATTTAAAACTATCATTACTTACTTAATGAAACATTTTTATAATAAGTTGAATTTTTAATTTATTTTTTTGCTGAAGCAATTTATTGACTTAAGAAATAAAATAATTTACATATGATACAGCAAGCATTCAAAAGCGCAAACCCACACCAGGAAGAGGGAGAATTAAACAATGTGCCCTAAAACTCGTTTTTTTAAAAAGAACCATGTAGTTCACTCACAAGTAGCCTCCAATGATCTGTCCCCTTTTAATCAGATGGTCCACAAACAAAACACCCAGAGAAGTGGCTCGCAAAAAACCCCCTAAACCGCTCGACCCATTATGGCCGTCGATCTTCCCCTTCTAATATGTCGGCTAGTATTCATATTGCGTAGCTTAGAAGCAGGATGAATACCACGCGATGAGGGTAGCATTCCTTCTTCGATCCCTGCCACATGTTGCTCTCTAAGTGGCATCACTAGCTTTTCCTGAAAACCACCTTTGGGTTTGAGGGTGCCCAATAAAGGTGGTAAACCGTAAGAGGTTTCGACCTTTCGGTCCCACAAACCTACATGACCATGTATGGCCATTGATCCTCCCCCTCCTGATCCTACGACCCCAATCAAAATCGCACTTCTCATAAGCTCAAGGATCACTATGCGATGAGGGCAGTGTTCATTCTTCTTCCTCCACCACACGTCGATTGTTGAGGGGCATCGTATTCCATCCGGGAAAACAACTTCCTGGTCAAAGGGATCCCAATATAGGTGGCATATTCCAAGTAGTTTTTGACTCCGATACCCAACTCTCCTAGTTCCCAATGCACTGCCCGAGGAAGACGTGCCCTGAAGGGTCACCTTTTGCACAGAAAACACCAGGACTTGTGTTGGCAGCCATTGTCGATCTTCTCAGTAGACCATTTCCTTAGAGCTTTTCCTTTTGCACAAATAGCTTCTTACCCTATGACTTCCTCCGTCCCGACTTCCAATAGCACCCAGGCTATTATAGACTTTGCTTAAGTCCTGTGCAATCATGAAGTGAACCTCCACTGAGAATCTGCCTATAGTGAACTTATTCCTTATTTGCATAAAGTGAAATGCTGTCTCTCTCCCTGCTCTGATAGTGTTGTCTGTCTATGAGGGCCCGAGATGAGCATTCATATCTCACTTTGTCATCTGTTACCTCCTCCCACTAGCAACACATGTCAGTAAGCTTGCTTCTAAACCCCTCATTGGCTAGCCAATCCGCCACTTTGTTGGCTTCCCTGCAAACATGCACAAACCTGAGAGTTCTTAGAATTCTTAGGGGTGATTGGATTCTTTGGTAGACTTGCAGAAGCCGCCAGTAACCTAAAATTTTCTCTGGTGTTGCTCCTGCGCTTAGCCTCTTGATCGAATTAATGTCTAACTCCAAGTCAGCCTCTATGATGACATTATGTGTGTTGTGCTTATGCAGTGTTTCCAAGCATAGCTCCATCACCATGAGATCAACCATGTTGTTGGTTTCCTTCCCGAGATAACTACGGAAAATTACCTGGATGTTGCCCTCCTCATCTCTCATGACCCCTCCATACCCTGTATCTCCAGGATTTCCTTTTAAGGCTCCATCTATGTTAAGTTTTAAAAAACCTTGTGAAGGGGGTTGCCAGAAAGCCTTTCCTTCTGCGTTATGCTTGGTGTTCTGCACAGGATTTTGTGGGAGATGTACCTGAAGCTCCAGTTTTTCAGGATGCTAGCCTCTCTGTTTCCTCTGGGTTTCTAAGAGGTAACTCTCCCCAGGATGTGTACAATCTCCTTGAGTTGCTTGAGGATTAGCTTAATGATCCTGCTCACTGGGCCCAATTTATCTTTGAAAATCCTATTGTTGCGCTCCTTCCATACATTCCAGGTCAAAAACCTTGGGATCAATGCCCAGGCTTGGTTAAATGTCTCATTATCCGAAAAAGTTTTCTTCCAATTTTTCAGCGTAGCAATGATGTCATTTTCATGCCTATCGGTCTGATTGAAGACATCTCCAACCCAGTTCCATAGAGTGGCAGTGAAGGAGAAACTATTGAGGAGATGATTTTGTGGTTTCTTCTTGTAGTTCACATAGGTGACATCTTGAGGGGCCAACAAAGCCTCTCTTTCTTAAGTTATCCCATGTCAAAATTTGACCTTGTTGAACCAGCCATTTAAACAGTTTGACCTTCATCCAGTGAGGGTTATCCAGAGTTCTTTCCATGTCTTTTCAATGCTTGGAGAGTTAAGCCCTGTAGCAATTCTTTTGGCCTCTTTAAGGGTGAAGAGACCCGCCTTATTCCTCCCCCATCGTAATTGATCATCCGAGGTTGAGGTTAAGATTTTCCTCTTTTCTAGAATACCTTGGAGGGCCATAGCTTGAGTATTCAACATGTTCATCTCATTGTAGACTGGAAGCTTCCATATTCTCCATATCTCATTGCTCCTTGACTGATCCCAATAGTCACTTACCCTTCTCAAGCCTTTGTTGATGGTATCCATCTAGATACTTGTTGATTCCTCTCTGCTGAGATTGCCCTCCTGTTGCCAATTTTCCTCCCAGAACCAGGCCAAATTTCCATTTATGATCTCCCAGGAACTGTGTTTTTCAACTAAGGCCCTGTTTGCCCAGGTTTTGGTCCAAACTTGTGAACCTTTTACTTGTCCTGTCATTCTTATGAGGTTCATGTCTGGCTAATTCATTGCATACTTTTGTTCTAGAGTTTTGCCCAGGGGGCTCGTATTTCCTTTAGCCATCTCCATGAGACTTTAGCTCCCAGAACTCTGTTCAGAATTCCAGGGTCATGGAGACCCAAGCTACCATGGGATTTAGGCATGCAAATATTTTCCCAAGCCACTAGAGCCCATTTCTTCTTTTCTTCACCTTTCCCCCAGAGAAAGTCTCTTTGAATGTTTCTTATTTGAATACTGAGTCCAGTTGGTGCCGGAATGGCTAATAGCATATATATAGGGATGGTTTGGAGTATAACCTTAGTGAGAGTTAGTCTTCCAACTAGATTTAGGGCTCTGTTTGTCCATTTACTAACTTTGTCTTTCAATTTATTTAGAACAGAGTCTCAAATGCCCTTATGTAATGGTTTGTCAGTGAGGGGAACTCCTAGATACTTCGAGGGAAATGAATCTCTTTGAAAGCCCAAAATTCTAGAAAGATTTCTTTGAATCAAAATGTCAGTATTGAAAAATAAGATCTTTGATTTAGTAAGACTTACCTCAGTGCCTGCTGCCATTGCAAATTCAGACATAATTTTCTTAAGTGCTTTGGATTCCTTGACTGTGGGAGTGCATTGAGGCATAATATCATCCACAAATTGCTGGTGTGTCACCGTGTCTCCCCCTCGAGTGAGTCTCAGACCTTGAATTCTGCCTTCCCCCTTGGCAACTCTTATTGCTCTACCCATCCCTTCCATCATGAGAATGAAAAGGAAAGGGGAAAGAGGATCACCTTGTCTGAGACCTCTTGTAGGCTTGAAGGTTCTAAAGGGAGAGCCATTGAGAAGAATAGAACAACTAGCATTAGTAACTAGAGCCATGAACCAACTAATCCAGTTGTAGTCAAAGCCAAAATCTTTAAGCATTACTCTTATGTAATTCCAGCTGAGTTTGTCATAGGCTTTCGCTATGTCTAGTTGAATTATCATCCCTACCTTCTTATTGGTAATAAGTGAATGAACCACTTAATGAGCTTGAATTATGTTATCAAGAATATGTCTTCCTTCCACATAACCCGTTTGCTCCTCTGACACCAGAGTAGAGAGGAGTGTTTTGAGTGGGTTGGTAATTACTTTGGATATTAGTTTTCACACCACATTGCATAAGGTTATTTGTCTGAATCTATCTGGAGAGGTGGCCTTCTCCTGTTTGGGGATTAAGGCAATGAAAGATTCATTAAGCGCCCTCAAGACTGTTTTAGAACCGCGTCAGTCTTCCACCACCTCCAGAATATCATGCCTTACAATCCTCCGACAAGCTTTGAAAAAGTCCACATTGAAGCCATCAGGGCTTGGAGCTTTCCCATTGTGCATCTCTGTGATAACTTCCTCAAGCTCTTCCTCTATTACTGGCCTGTTGAGATTGTAATTGTCTTCTTTGGAGACCAATTTAGGAATGTACTGTGTAAATATTTTCATAAACTGAGATCTGTCTACAGTGGTCTCCTTAGCGATTTTCTGGAAATGCTAGACTAGAAACTATTCCATCTCCTCATGCGTGTTTCTTTCAACTCCATGATGGTCAGTGAGTTTGACAATTCTATTGTTGTTTCTGTGATCTATAGTGGATCTGTGAAAGAATTTGGTGTTACTCTCCCCTTCCTTGATCCATTGGACCTTGGATTTCTATCTCTAGAGTGTTTCCTCTTGTAGACATCTATTCTCCCATTCATGTTGAAGTGAATCTACAAGCTCTTTCCTTTCCTCTCTGTAGCCTTCTATGATAAGAATTTGGTTTATTTCCTTTAGTTTTTGTTCCACTTCTCCTTTAGCTTTGAAGATGTTACCAAATTCATTTTTATTCCATTCTTTGAGTCTGCCTTTAATGTGCTTGATCTTGCAATGAAGAAGGAACATCTTTGTGCCTTGAAAGGGTATCTCTTCTTTCCACCATCTTTCAATGTTTTTGAGGAAATCTGGGTGCGTGAGACATACATTCTCAAACCTAAAGGGGTTGTTCCTAGGTTTTCCAATTAGAGAAGCCTCCAATTGGATGGGCCAATGGTCAGAACCACCAAAAGGTAGGATGAACGCTGCTAGACTTCTTCCCATGAGTAGAAGTTCCTCTGAAATAATGAATATGTCTAACTTTGAGGCTACTTGGTTAGAGCCCCCCCTTTGTTATTCCAAGTGAAAATTCCATTGCTAGTGTCCATATCCACCAGTTTCATGTTAGTGAGGAAGTTCTTGAAGGCAACTGACTCCCGACCAAGTGTTCTAGTTCCCCTTTTTTCTCCGTGAGAGATTTTATCATGTTAAAATCTCCCCCTAGAATCTAGGGTAAAGCTGGGTGTCTCTTCTTCATATCTTCCAGTGTAGTAAGGAGCCAAAGTTTGTCCTCCACTGGTTGGGGATCAAAGACATTGGTGATCATATAACACTGCCTATAACCCACAGGTTGGATGATCAAGGAAAGTTGATGTCTGGATGCCTCCGCATCTTGTATACCAAATTTATGATGATCCCATAGAGTGAGAATGCCACTAGCCAATTTATTTGCCTTGACCTCAAGATATCCATATCTATTTAACCATTTGTTTTGTTTTTCTCTGATCTTCTCCACAGACCATTTTGTTTCCTGTATGAACACTATGTCAGATTTCTCCTCTCTGATCCTATTGCTTAGATTCCTCTGTTTCCTTCTGCTCCCTAGTCCTCTAATGTTCCAGTTTGTGATTTTCATTGAGGTGGGGTTTTGAAGGAGTAACTAGACAGGTCTTTCATCCTTCCTGAGTCAATAATGAGTTTTCCACATTCTAGTAGCAATTCTTTATGTCTCTTTCTTCCTCTCTTTCTGCTTGGGTTTTTCGTTAATTTTCCCACTGTTAATCCTGGTGAGGAAACCCCTTTGTTTTTCTGATTGTCATGTCCTCTTTTTACTCCTACAGCTGCTTGGTGTGACTTGTTGAGGAATATTTGCTAAACCTTGTCAACTTCCTCCTGTGGTATGGAGTTGATACCCATGCTTCCTCCTTGTTCTAGAAACATTTCTAACTCCAAGTTCTCCCTTTCCAGGATCTCCCATAAGTCTTACTCCTCTGTACCACTTTCACTTTGAGTCATTTCATGGTCTTTTTCTATTTCCATGGTACTCAATGGGTCTGTTATGTGTTCATTCTATTCCTGTGTGAACTCCATACTTGTCTCTTTTCCTTTCCCTCTTTCCGTCTGATTCTCTGTTTGCATTTGATTTCCTTATCTTCTTCTTATTCTTCTAAGATCTCAAACCTATTGTGACTGTTTGGTTTGTTATCATTAGGGTTCTTTTGTGTCTTCCTTCCCCCTCCTTTACCTTTCCCTCCCACTTTAGTAAAACCCATATGGTCTTTCCTTTTGCTAGTGTTTTGGTATTCCTCCCTTTTGTTAAGAGCACAATCTCTGAAAAGGTGTCCATGCTCATGACATTTGCGGCATTTGAAAGGGATGTGCTCATAATCAACTACCTGAAACCATTCCTCATCATAGACTTCAAGGATGACCTCATCTGGAAGAGCTCCATAAAGGTCCATTTCCAAACATGTACAGGCATAGGAGGTATACTTTGCTTCTGAAATCTTTAAAAAATGACCTAATTTATTGCCTATTGCTTCTAAAGACTTTGGCATCCAATAATCTAAGGGTAAGGAATAGAGTCTAATCCATATCGGTACCGATGTGAAAGTTTCTCACTCCAGCGCAAAGTTCATCGTTCATGGGTGCATATAGAGACCAGTGGCCGCATAGAAGTATGGTCCTCCATGTTCGTGAACACCACTGTAAAAAAAATTTGGATCCAAGATGTATATTTAACTCTCGTTTTGGTTTCCAGTTGTATTTTATCCAAGTGTATAATGCTTTTTCTATCGGCTAGATTCCCATAGACTTGCATATGATAACATAGTTTGTCATATGATCCCCGTGCGCTTGAAGAGCGGGATCATTCAGTGTAATCCACGGCTTAGTGTTGGTCTTGGGTTTGCAAGACCCCATCTTGGTTCTGTTTTCTGTTCCCTGACCATTGTCTTCCGCTTTATCCTCCTGTCAGTCTTCCTCATTGGTCCCTTGCTCTGCATGGGTTTTATTGCCATCCTCCTTTTGGGTTTTAGGAATTCTCGCCTTGTCCTCCAAGGAGTGTGGAGGTTTGTTCCTGTTCCTTGCTCTACCTCTATTTGAAACCACATTGCTGAAAGAGGGAGTGGAGCTCCCTCCTCCCTGCACTGTTATGGTTGCCTATTAACCCTGTCTCCTTTGTTGTTGAACCCTAGAACCTCTATTCATTCTCGATTCAGAAATTTTAATTTAATTATATGTTTTATTATATTTATTTAAATATTTTTTTACAATTCTAAATATAAATCATTTTAATATTTTTTTATATATATTATATATATATTATATATATATATATAATATTATAATTTAAACCAATAAATAACACAAGTTACATAATAGCTATTGCTTGTCATTTCGTTGGATTTATAATAGGTTATTAATTTATATAATAATTAAGAGTTAATGGTATTAATTTAATTATTAAAAATTAATATTTTTTAAATTCAGAATTAATAATATTAAAAATAAATGTTAATATAAATTTATTGATTTATTTGATTATATTTATTTTGTCATTGTAAAATATACCAAACATTATTGTGTTAATAATTCAAATTTTAGGGTTGTTTTTAAAATATGTTTAACAAATTTAGATAATTAAGAAAACAAAATTTTTTTATTTTTGAGAGAATATTTTAATTAAATCATAGGTAATTAAATTCATTCATTTTAATCAAATTAGGAATACAAATAAAATAAATTTTACTATTTATTTATTTTTCAAATTTAATTATTTAGATTATTTTTAAATCAACTAAAATTTCTGAAAACAACTTTCATAATCAATTTTGTCAATTTTTTTAAGAAGAATTCTAAATCAATTTAATAAAACTATAATTTGAAAAAGTTTATAAAAGTACAAACCTATTTATTTAAATTAAATCTTCATTTTCTTTAATTATTAATCTGGAAAAAAAATATGTATATATTATATATAAATAAATAAATTGTTATTTCAAAAGTTAAGGTTTATTTGTTTGAATTTGGTTAGCTTCTTTTTTGGTATACGTAGTAATTTTTGTGGGGATGTTTTAAGCCAACCAACATAATTGATCCGGATTATATTTGTAGTTATTTATTTAGATATTTTGTTAGAAAAACTTAAAATCCAATCTTTTCTTAAATATATTTTTTGTTCCTTGAATTGCAACCCATATAGAAGATGTAAACACATGTTATGCCACTCCAAAGGATATTAGCACGTGGAGTTAGAATGAAGAATGAAAATATGATTGAACAAAAAACTGCTTTATCACATATAGCGAAATGGCCTCTTGGAAAACCTACGTGAACCCATTGTATTCTTCCTCAAATGAATATTAAAAGCTTGATTTGTGACCAATCATCACAACTTATGGGGAAAGTTTTAGTACATGGATCATTTGCTCCCTTCGCCAACCTCTGTCTCTATAACTATATATACACTTCCTTGGTTCCATCTATTCGTTCAGAGTTGTGTGAATGAATGCTTTGCATTTATATTCTTATTCTCTGCATTGCATTCACAAATAATGATCTACACTTGTGACACAAAAGTTATCAATTGATCATCATGAAGTCTATAAAGATTACGAATAGCGGGTCCTTTAAAATTGTGAAGATAGGTGTGAGTATGTATCATTAATAACATGATATTTCATTTAGTTATAGTACTATGTATCATTCAGTACATATGGTACATATTAGAATGCCATTACGGTTTAATCAGTAGACTAAAGCGGGCTAGAGGAGTGCTTATAGATGTACGAATAATTATTATTTTGTCTCAGGGAAGTGTTGTAACTTCCGGTCTATAATTGGAGTTGGAAACCACTCTGAGGTATATTTGATAGTGCCTACAAAACTTTCCAGTCTCGTCGTTGGAAAAAATTGATTTATAAAGTTATGTAGTTATTGTATCATAAATATTATATTAAAGTTACAAGGATATGTTTAATTTTAGGGGAAATAATATTAGAGATAAATGTTAATTAAATTTTTTATAAAAAAAATATAAAAATAATTTGTAAAGGTTTCACTTTATTAATATTGGAAATTATTTAGTAAGGTTTGACTAAATTATTAGATAGTTAGCATGAAATTTATTGAGTAATACTTGTTTGCCCATAAACTTCATAATAATAATTTAAAGTAAGATATAAATAATAAAATAATAACAAATAATAAAGTGGAGTTTCATATATATATTTTAAAGAATAAATAAAGTTAATAAAAATAACAAGGAATAAATAATCATTAAACGAAGGAAAAAGAAAAAAATTATATGACAAGTAGATTGGGTGCATGTGGATTCCCTTCCAATCCCTTTCCATTCATAGAATAATTGGTTCTATTTAATGGATGAAAAGGGAGATGAAAATATTCATTCTTTGGGATCTAGTCAAAACATTACTTTAAGGCTCTTGGCAACTAAAAGTACTCATAAGTCATTTCAATGTGAGGTTGTATTAATTGTCTCATGTTATTCAACTTTCCCTCTTCACTAAAAATTCGCACCATTTGTATTCCCTTTTGTGGCACCAAATTGAACATCATGAAGGTTTTTGAGAATCCTACTTTGAATCAAAATGATTTCGCCTATGGTAAGCAATCTACGTCAATTTTGGTTCCTTGAAAGAATGTTGTTGAATTGGTTTGTGTTCGCTAGAAAATTGGGAAAAAATAATGTGTGTGTATATATACATATACATATAATGTCATTAAAGATGCAATGTCAATAATCATTGTACTTAGTTCTTCTTTCCTAGGTTTCAAGATATTGGAATATCCACTGTGTATCAACTTTTAGTACATATATGATTTCTTCTGTGAAGAAACATCTAGTGTATATGACCTTTTAGTGCATGCATTATGGTTGTCGTGGATTCCCCTAGTCAGAACCTCCACTTTGTATCATATCATTAAGATTTTATGTGATATGAAAATCTCTTAGGGGAGGGGAAAGATTCCAAAGTTGGAGCAACACCTCGAGGGTCCAGCATATATAAGGAAGCATGAGCCTCAGCACAAGACACTTGTAAACTTTCGAGTTTTTCTATAATATGAAAGAAGTTGTTTTTGAGTTTTAAGTTCAAAACATCTGCATTCTGTGTTCTGTGATCTTTGAATTCTTTGTTCTGTGATCTTTGAGTGCGTGAGTGCATATTAATTCTGTGTTCTATGACCTTTGAGTGCGTGAGTGCGTAGAGTTCATATTAATTGGTATCAGAGCCATTTTATCCATTATGTTCAAGGTAGAAGGGAGAAACATATCTGTTATAAGCAAAAGCTGAAGGTGGCTGCTGCAATAATTCCCATTGTTGCTGAGGAAAGGTGTTGTTGGGCGTAGGGCATGACCCGTCATTGAAAATCTACAATTTGTCAGCTACTTTTAATCCTTTTATCTTCATCAGTATGGATGCTAGGCAAAATTCTAATTTCTCTACTGAATCTCGTAAAGTAGCACATGAGAAAAAATGGGCATGGCTTACAATTTTTTTGAACAAAAAAAATACAGATGTTTTGTTTGATACTAGAGTTGTAGAGAAGGAATTTAATCCACAACATAATTTGGAACTACCAAACATTGAGATGGAAAAAATATATAAACTCCTAGTTTTCATTTCCGCGCTGCTACACTGTTTAGATTTTCCTCTGTAAATGTTCTTGTTTCTATTGGTCAGAGTGTATCTCAAATTCCTCTCATTAGAAAGGAAGATGTAGAATTGGGTCTGAGTCATGATTACAAAAACATACATACCAAACTCATACAATTTGTGATTAATCCTCTTGTATGACCAAGGTTAGATAACTCATGTCTAACTTGTACTCTTGATACCAGACATAATAAGTTTGAAGACGCATTGATAGGAGGATTCCAAAGTCCCTTAAATAATGGTCCTATTTGGTCTTCAGTCATCCCAAGATACCAAGTGTTGCTTACAAATCCACATATTAATGAGTTTCTCCAATCTTACATACAGTTCCATGGATATGATACCACCCCTCATACATAAATAGCACAACTCCAATCTAATGTATGCATTAGATTTGTCTCCTCTATTATGCCTCCACTACATACCAATCTATCACAACAAGAATTAAAAGAAGGTGTCATTATTGGTCCCAGTAATACTACTCCATTGCAAGTAGGATTTTGTGAACTAAGTCTGCCATCTAAATGGAATAGTGAGTATACTTCGATGTCTCAAAAGTATCCACGCCTAGCAAACTTTCATCTCCAAATCAATTAAAGTTAGTTCCAAACCCTAATGGTAGTACCAAATTATGGTTACAACCAACTACTTCACAAAAAAATTACCAAGAAGTCAGTCAGTCAGAGTCCCTTGTTCTGTACAAATACCACCCAAACTGTCAATATATTCAAGTAGCTATAATCATCGTTAGTTACCAGATAGTGTATATTGGCATGAAAATGAAAAGGAAAATTAATAAAAGAAATACCAAACCATCAGTTCTACATCACACCAAGGACAACATTCAAACTGTCTTGAATGCATTATGTTCCCTGTCTGAGACTAGAAAATGTTTAGTCTACCTAGAGAAAAGATAGGCACAAAAGCATATTCGCCGGAAAGGAGACTGAAACCCAGTAATAGTACTCCTAAATTCAGATATGGTGCTATCCAGATCGATTTGCAATTTCTGCATTATCGATTAGCCACAAAGCCTGAACCAGTAGAATACTTAAAAATGCAGAATTATGTTAACTACATGTCTATCTATGTGGCCCAAAACATATATGATTTGGAAAGAGACATTGTAGAAGTAAAAGACCATGTCAGAAAAATCCACCAGAGCATAGATACAATGTATGCTCACCAAAATACCCATGAAAGTAAATTAAGAGCAATTAATGATCAATTAGGGGTAATAAAAAAAGTAGTCACAAGTTTTGAAACTACTATGAGTAGATTAAGATCTCCCCCTAGATATTCTGAGATAGAAGAAGAAGGCCACAAATTCACCTTGATAAAAGCTTCCCTGACCTCATCAAGTCCCTCTCTCAAAGTTTTTGAAAAGGATGAAAGTCAATTTGAAGCCTTAGCAAAGGGTACCGAGTTAGCACAAGAAAAATTAAACCTTTTGAAAAAGAAAATTTCATAATTTTACACAAGAGAAATAAAGATGGCAAGCTAGTCAAGGGATGAAGGTGGATACTCTACAAAAAAGCAGAAAAGAACAATTTCTTTCAACTTTTCTAACAAAGCTGCAAAGAAATCAGAAGGTGGTGTTAGCTCTCATCATAAAAAGAGTCCATTCATTTCTTAGACTCAACATCTTTCCTCTGTAGAAATTAGAGATGATATGAATGTTCAAACAAAATTTGGAAATCAAAACAATACTTTCTTTATCAATTTTGAGTGTCTAAACATGGATCAAACATTAATTCACCCACAACAGATTAATGCATGGGCTTCTCAGAAGAAATCAAACACAAAAGCTTCATGGAAAGAGGTAGTCATATTAATCACATGGAACCTAATAGGGAATGCTAGACTATGGTAGGAAACGCTTAAGAAAGAAGAGCAAACATAAATTCTTGAATTGGGTCTGAGTCATGATTACAAAAACATACATACCAAACTCATACAATTTGGGATTAATCCTCTTGTATGACCAAGGTTAGATAACTCATGTCTAACTTGTACTCTTGATACCAGACATAATAAGTTTGAAGACGCATTGATAGGAGGATTCCAAAGTCCCTTAAATAATGGTCCTATTTGGTCTTCAGTCATCCCAAGATACCAAGTGTTGCTTACAAATCCACATATTAATGAATTTCTCCAATCTTACATACAGTTCCATGGATATGATACCACCCCTCATACACAAATAGCACAACTCCAATCTAATGTATGCATTAGATTTGTCTCCTCTACTATGCCTCCACTACATCCCAATCTATCACAACAAGAATTAAAAGAAGGTGTCATTATTGGACCCAGTAATACTACTCCATTGCAAGTAGGATTTTGTGAACTAAGTCTGCCATCTAAATGGAATAGTGAGTATACTTCAATGTCTCAAAAGTATCCACGCCTAGCAAACTTTCATCTCCAAATCAATTAAAGTTAGTTCCAAACCCTAATGGTAGTACCAGCTTATGGTTACAACCAACTACTTCACAAAAAAATTACCAAGAAGTCAGTCAGTCAAAGTCCCTCGTTCTGTACAAATACCACCCAAACTGTCAATATATTCAAGTAGGTATAATCATCGTTAGTTACCAGATAGTGTATATTGGCATGAAAATGAAAAGGAAAATTAATAAAAGAAATACCAAACCATCAGTTCTACATCACACCAAGGACAACATTCAAATTGTCTTGAATGCATTATGTTCCCTGCCTGAGACTAGAAGATGTTTAGTCTACCTAGAGAAAAGATAGGGACAAAAGCATATTCGCCGGAAAGGAGACTAAAACCCAGTAATAGTACTCCTAAATTCAGATATGGTGCTATCCAGATCGATTCGCAATTTCTGCATTATCGATTAGCCATAAAGCCTGAACCAGTAGAATACTTAAAAATGCAGAATTATGTTAACTACATGTCTATCTATGTGGCCCAAAACATAGATGATTTGGAAAGAGACATTGTAGAAGTAAAATACCATGTCAGAAAAATCCACCAGAGCATAGATACAATGTATGCTCACCAAAATACCCATGAAAGTAAATTAAGAGCAATTAATGATCAATTAGGGGTAATAAAAAAAGTAGTCACAAGTTTTGAAACTACTATGAGTAGATTAAGATCTCCCCTTAGATATTCTGAGATAGAAGAAGAAGGCCACAAATTCACCTTGATAAAAGCTTCCCTGACCTCATCAAGTCCCTCTCTCAAAGTTTTTGAAAAGGATGAAAGTCAATTTGAAGCCTTAGCAAAGGGTACCGAGTTAGCAAAAGAAAAATTAAACCTTTTGAAAAAGAAAATTTCATAATTTTACACAAGAGAAATAAAGATGGTAAGCTAGTCAAGGGATGAAGGTGGATACTCTACAACAAAGCAGAAAAGAACGATTTATTTCAACTTTTCTAACAAAGCTGCGAAAACATCAGAAGGTGATGTTAGCTCTCATCATAAAAAGAGTCCATTCCTTTCTTGGACTCAACATCTTTCCTCTGTAGAAATTAGAGATGATATGAATGTTCAAACAAAATTTGGAAATCAAAACAATACTTTCTTTATCAATTTTGAGTGTCTAAACATGGATCAAACATTAATTCACCCACAACAGATTAATGCATGGGCTTCTCAGAAGAAATCAAACACAAAAGCTTCATGGACAGAGGTAGTCATATTAATCACATCGAACCTAATAGGGAATGCTAGACTATGGTAGGAAACGCTTAAGAAAGAAGAGCAAACAAAAATTCTTGAAAATGATGATCCTTTGGAAGTTATCTTGATGGCTCTCTCCCATGAATTGCAGGGAGTTATTTCCTCTGACAGTGAACATTATGCCAAAATGTTTATGAGTCAAAGATTGCACAATTTACATTTATTATCAGAATATTATTGCACAATGCAAAATCTTTATTATAAAATCCCTGATCACCATAATGTGGCTTATCTCAGGCACTACATAGCCTCCATGCCAGGCAAAATACCTAATTAGTTCAAAAGTCATTGTTCGCACAACACATTGCCATAGATATGTTGTCACTAGCCGCACTTCACCAACACACTCTTACCATTCTGACTCCTTTACTGAAACATATCATTTTGGGTGTTATAAGAACCACTCAAGAAAGGGTTCTCAAAAAGACCAAAGTGGTAAGTGGTCTTGTAAGCAGAGACCTGCTACTAAGAAAAAGCAATACAGTCAAAATATCCCACAATCAGAACATCAAGATTTATTTTCAAGAAAAGGTCTAAACGAGCTAAGCAGTGCAAATGCTTTATTTGTGGTTAGATTGGTCATTTGGCTAACAGGTGTCCCAACAAAGGAAAGAAAGGGATCTAGAAAAGGATTGCAGAATATTTTAAATCCTCTTATGACCCAACTGACTAGGACATAGTTTCCCAGACTGATTCTGATTTGAATGTTTTTCTATACATAGTACTGATTCAGATAATAGCTATGACATTGATGAAAATTTCCAAAAGGTTTCTCATTCAGATAGTAATAGTGACAACAACGAATGTACATATCTGTCTAATTTTTTTATTTTTATTTTTATTTTACGGTCTCCAACATCAAATTGAATAAATCTAGAGACAAAAGTCCTCTCTTCATCCCAACCTTTCTATTCATCTATTTTTATATAGTTATCCATTGATCCAATTAGGTAAATGGGTTAAGCTTTTTCCTTATTTAAAAAAGTTATACTATATGAGATCTCAATTTGATTGTGCTATTTTCATATTAACTAATAGAATTTCGTTGTAAAGTTAATCAATTAACGGGTTGAAATTGGAGTCACTTTGAAGATTGGAGTTTTCATGTACTAGTGAAAGTAGTTTGAGAAGTTTATTAGATATCATTTTGGGATTCAACTGCGTTAAGTAAGTCATTCACGTATGACCATTTCCATGAGAGGTAGTCGTAACTGACTAATTTCTCATGATTTTTGAATAGTTCACTTAGCACTCATTGCATCGGGGGATGCTCACAGGGGTGAAGAAGTGGGATTGAAACTAGTGAAATGTGGAGAACGAATCACATAGCATCAATCATCACTTCCGGAGCTTGCACCCGGTAACCAGGACTTCCCAGGAGGTCACCCATCCCAGAACTCCTCTGGCTCAAGCGCGCTTAACTGTGGAGTTTTTCCACAATCAAGCCCACTTAGCTTGCTACCCCATTTGCAAAACCTTAGCAAGTATTGTGCCTCATGAACCATTCAAGTAGAGATCGCTTGACTCTTTTTGAACTTAAGTATGGGGGTTTACATAGTGCATTATATTAGATATCATTTTGGGATTCAACTGCGTTAAGTAAGTCATTCACGTATGATCATTTCCATGAGAGGTAGTCGTAACTGAC